>SJYC01005027.1:0-17695 GCA_006408675.1 Madoqua kirkii | reverse complement strand
CTTTGGTAACTTCATCCCTACCTCCACTCTTACTGAATTTCTGGCAGTTGAAACATCATCCCTCTGGGGGTTCCCCAGGGCTCATCCCAATAGTTGATCAAGTGTTCTGCATTTCCTTGTAGCTATGTGTGTGTGCATGCTAAGTTGCTTCAGTTGTGTCTGACTCTTTGCAACCCCATGGACTGTAGCCTACCAGGCTCCTCTGTCCATGAGATTCTCCAGGCAAGAATACTGGAATGGGTTGCCTTTTCTTCTCCAGGGGATCTTCCTGACCCAGGGATCAAACCTGTGTCTCTTATGTGTCCTGCATTGGCAGGTGAGTTCTTTACCACTAACGCCACCTGGGAAGCCCCCTTGTAGCTATGACCATGCCCCAGTTTGGTGAACTGGATGTCAGTGAAGGAAATCCTTGGCAGCTACTTCTGAACCTGCTGATCCCAACTTTGGAAAATGTTTCTAAGAGAAAAGGACAGCCAGTGTCATAAGTTCCCCATGTAGCTGCCTCATTTGCATCTGGAAAATTACAAGTCATCTAGCTTGTGGCCTCAGTCCTCAGTTGTAATCCACTGAGTCCACCGACTGCTCAGGCATTGTAGAAAGAGGTGGCACATTCCTAGCCCTTGATGGATGTGTAAACTCAAGTTACATTTTTACATTTAAAAGAGGAACATAAAAATATGCAGGTTAATTCTGCTTCCTAAGTATTTATTGCCATTAACTTGGACCATTAAACAGTATCTTTTTGAAACTCCATTTCTCTCTGCACTCACTAGTGAAACATTCCCCATAATAGGCCTCTTCTCTTTCTTAAATGTTCTTCCCTGACTTTTCCATTTAAACTGAGGAAATATTATCATAAGTGAAATCTTTCCCTATTCAGCTAGAAATGAGCACTTAACTTAAAACTAATTGCAGGCCAAGCTTTAAAGGGTCATTAATTAGTAATGGTACCAGAGGAGCAAAGTGACTAGATGGCTGAAATTGAGCAGAACAGGCTCAATGTTTTTTGCTTCTTATCCCATCTGACAATAGCTGTCCTTCAAAAGCACATTTAGTTACTGAGTGAAGAGACTTGGTAGAATTTCAGCATAGTCCCTGGCATGTGGGAAGCTCTCAATAACACTTCTTTACCCTTTTCCCTCTCCTTTCTATCTTCCTTGCTCTCTGCAGTCACTCACACCTTCCATCTCATTATGAAAATAATGCTTGAACTTCTTCAACTTTTCTCAAATGAAGCCCTGTCTCTTTGGTGCCACCCACTCAATGGACATGAATGTGCCCAAACTCCAGGAGATGGTGAAGGACAGGGAATCCCGGGTGCTGCAGTCCAGGTCTCAAAGAGTCGGACACGACTGAGCGACTGAACAATACCAACTCTTTGGTATCCCTTTCCTGGTCTGATTCCCCTGATGATCTTGATGCCCCTTGCTCCAGGCTCCTCCATGGCCCCATTCTTCCAGTAATCCCTTCTCTATAGTGTATCTTCATTATCTTTGTCAGCTAGCACATTCCACCTTGAAATCCAACAAAACTTTCACTAAACCCTTTTGTTTCTTAAGTTATTGTTTTCTCCTACGATAAGCCAACCTTGAAAGAGTAGTCTACACTCCCTTCAACTCCTCATCTAAATATCTGTCCCTTGCCAATTGCAACCTGGCTTCTGGGGCTACTAAAACTGCTTTCCTGGAGATCAGTAGTGACCTCTTCTCATTCCTCTTTCATCTGTTCATGGCATGATGTGCTCAGCTACTCTCCTGATTACCTTCTTCTGACTGTCTTTATTTTTATCTGCCTCTCTTTAGGGCTTCCCAGGTGGCACTAGTGGTAAAGAACATGCCTGTCAATGCAGGAGACAAAAGAGCCATAGGTTCAGTCTCTAGGTCAGGAAAATCCCCTGGAGGAGGGCATGGCAACCCACTCCTTGCCCTCTTGCCTGAGAATCCCATGGACTGCGGAGCCTGGTGGGCTATAGTCCACAGA
Organism: Madoqua kirkii; assembly: GCA_006408675.1. NCBI lineage: Eukaryota > Metazoa > Chordata > Mammalia > Artiodactyla > Bovidae > Madoqua > Madoqua kirkii. The sequence goes on along the minus strand of SJYC01005027.1, from coordinate 15,715 downwards.
GTTGCAAAGAGTTGGACACGACGAATGTAACTTAGCATACCTCTCTTTATCATCTCCCATGTCAGTACCTTTAAATGCTTCTGTCCTCAAGTGCTCATTCTTAGCTGCTTCTCTTATGCTCTGGATCAGGGTTTCTCAATTCAGATGCATATAAGAATTACCTGGGAGCTCTTTTAAAATGCAAGCCCAGATTAAATCCAGTTGTTGTCGTACAGTCACCCAGTCGTGTTCGACTCTTGGCATGGACTGCAGCATGCCAGGCTTCCCTTACCATTTCCCGAAGTTTCCATATCAATTAAATCTAATTTTTGATACCACCAAGAAATTGGATTTGATTGATCTGGGGTTGGACCCCAGCATCTATTTTTTGTTCTTACTTTTTAAAATTTATTTATTTTTTTAAATTGAAGGATCATTGCTTTACAGATTTTTGTTGTTTTCTGTCAAACCTCAGCATGAATCAGCCATCAGTTCAGTTCAGTCGCTCAGTCGTGTCCAACTCTTTGAGACCCCATGAATTGCAGCACGCCAGGCCTCCCTGTCCATCACCATCTCCCAGAGTTCACTCAGACTCACATTCATTGCGTCATGCGTCAGTGATGCCATCCAGCCATCTCATCCTCTGTCACCCCCTTCTCCTCCTGCCCCCAATCCCTCCCAGCATCAGAGTCTTTTCCAATGAGTCAACTCTTCTCACGAGGTGGCCAAAGTACTGGAGTTTCAGCTTTAGCATCATTCCTTCCAAAGAAATCCCAGGGCTGATCTCCTTTAGAATGGGCTGGTTGGATTTCCTTGCAGTCCAAGGGACTCTCAAGAGTCTTCTCCAACACCACAGTTCAAAAGCATCAATTCTTCAGCACTCAGCCTTCTTCACAGTCCAACTCTTACATCCATACATGACCTCTGGAAAAACCATAGCCTTGACTAGACCGACCTTAGTCGGCAAAGTAATGTCTCTGCTTTTGAATATACTGTCTAGGTTGGTCATAACTTTTCTTCCAAGGAGTAAGCGTCTTTTAATTTCATGGCTGCAGTCATCATCTGCAGTGATTTTGGAGCTCCCCAAAATAAAGTCTGACACTGTTTCCACTGTTTCTCCATCTATTTCCCATGAAGTGATAAGACCGGATGCCATGATCTTTGTTTTCTAAATGTTGAGCTTTAAACCAACTTTTTTGCTTTCCTGTTTCACTTTCATCAAGAGGCTCTTTAGTTCTTCTTCACTTTCTGCCATAACGGTGGTATCATCTGCATATCTGAGGTGATTGATATTTCTCCCGGCAATCTTCATTCCAGCTTGTGTTTCTTCTAGTCCAGAGTTTCTCATGATGTACTCTGCATATAAGTTAAATAAACAGGGTGACAATATACAGCCTTGACGTACTCCTTTTCCTATTTGAAACCAGATCCTCCTTTCTCCCACCCCATTCCACCCCTCTAGGTTGATACAGAGCCCCTGTTTGAATTTCCTGAACCATACAGCAAATTCCTGTTGGCTATCTATTTTACATATGGTAATATAAGTTTCTATGTTACTCTTTCCATACATCTGACCCTCTCCTCCTCTCCCCATGTCCATAAGTCTGTTCTCTATGTCTGTTTCTCCATTGCTGCCCTACAAATAAATTCTTCAGTACCATTTTTCTCGATTCCGTATATATGTGTTAGAATATGATACTTGTCTTTCTCTTTCTGACTTACTTCACTTTGTATAATAGATTCTAGGTTCATCCACCTCATTAGAACTGACTTAAATGTGTTCCTTTCTATGGCTGAGTAATATTCCATGGTGTATATTTACCACAACTTCTTTATCCATTCATCTGTTGATGGACATCTAGGTTGCTTCCATGTTCTGCTAAGTCGCTTCAGTTGTGTCCGACTCTGTGTGACCCCATAGATGGCAGCCTACCAGGCTCCCCTGTCCCTGGGATTCTCCAGGCAAGAACACTGGAGTGGGCTGTCATTTCCTTCTTCCATTTTCTAGCAATCATAAATAGTGCTGCAATGAACAGTGGGATACATATGTCTTTTTCAATTTTTGTTTTCTTAGGATATATGCCTAGGGGTGAGATTGCTGGGTCATATGGTGGTTTTATCCCTAGTTTTTTAAGGAATCGCCATACCGTCTTCCATAGTAGCTGTATCAATTTATACTCCCACCAACATTGCAAGAATGTTCCCTTTTCTCCACACCCTCTCCAGCATTTATTGTTTGTAGACTTTTTGATGATGGCCATTCTGGACCCTGACATCTATTTTAAAAATTCTCCGTAAGTAATTCTCAAGTACAGCTAGAACTGAGACCCACAGCTCTAGAATATCTATTTTTATCCTTAATTCTTACATTCCACTGATAGATAGACCCATATTTCCAACTCTTTGATAAGCATCTTAGCCTGAATGCTACATAGCACTTCACTTTTGGGGTGAACTGAATCAAATTCATTTCCCCATTCAAAGAACCTCTTCCTCTATGTTATAGAGTTACCATTCTCACATTCTCCCAAGCTGGAGACCTAGAAGTTACACTTAAAAAATTTCTTTGGCTTTTCTGCTCAATTCACTTATTTGCCATGCCTTGTAGATTTTTAATACTGACCAATTTTAAATCCATTTTCCCCTGCCACCATCCTATGCCTCATTTTAGGACCTTGTTACAATAACTTCTTACTTGGCATTCTTGCCTTCAGTCTCTTTCCTCTTTATTCCATCCTCCACATGCTAGTAGAAATGCCTTTCTGGAGCACAGATCTGATTGTACGCACTCAAAAACCATCATTGGGAGCCCCCCTGCCATACCACCATTGGATTATCCTTACCCAATAATAAAGCCCAAATTCTTTAGAGGAGCCTTCACAATCTGACCCCAATTCCCCAAAACCACTCTCTTCTATATTAGATTCCCACCCCATGAGGTTCCCCATAATACAATCATGGTCCACGAATCATGATATATTCCTTCTTGCCTTTGTGATTCTCTATGTCTAGGACTGAATTCAACTCAGATGGTTCAAAGAAAGATATGACTTACAGAGATACAGTCAAGGTAAAGGGAAACTACAAGAGTGGTTGAGACATCCATAGTAAGCGGAATGGGATGCTCTTTCTTTCCCTAGTCTCAAAGGACTGGGGGTGAAATACTATTACCACTTCTCAGTAAGAGCTGGAGCCATGGAAGGAGGGCCATCAGTAGAAGCAGGTAAGATTACAGCCACTGCCAAACCAGAGTGCAGACAGCAAATAAAGAGCTCAAACTCTCCTCCTTGCCTGCTGATCTCCTTCCTGAAGGTGTTTTTTAATTGACCAAAGTCAACTAGAAGCCAGCCAACCACCAAGAATGGTCAGATGATGCAATCTACCATTGCAGAGCAGAGAACAAATGGTGGGTGTGTGTGTGGTGAAAGTGGTCACCTCTCTGACTCTGTGTGACCTCATAGACGGCAGCCCACCAGGCTCCCCTGTCCCTAGGATTCTCCAGGCAAGAACACTGGAGTGGGTTGCCATTTCCTTCTCCAATGCACCAAAGTGAAAAGTGAAAGTGAAGTTGCTCAGTCGTGTCTGACTCCTAGCTACCCAATGGACTGCAGCCCACCAGGCTCCTCTGCCCATGGGATTTTCCAGGCAAGACTACTGGAGTGGGGTGCCATTGCCTTCTCCGAGTGGAGGTGGGGGGAGAATTAAATGGAGAATAACCATGTAATCCCCATTTTTATGTAGTAAAATCCTTTGTATCTTTTGGTTCAAATGTCACCTATTATGTGAAGTCTTCCCTTGTTTTGCTACCCTAAGAAAGAGTTATTTCATTCCTCTGGTCTCCTTTATTATATAAACATTATTGCAGCTCTCAGTCTGAATTATGACACTATTATTTATGTATCTGCATCCATCTCCTGCATCATACTTTGTGCTCCTGAAGGAAAGGGATCATATTTCGTTTGGTACAGTGTCTTGCAGATAACAGGCCCTCCATACCTGTTGGTTAAATTTGATTGCATTTCCATATCTCCTTCTCAGCCTCCATAAGGCAGATTCATATGTACTTCTCGTCCTACATTTTCCCCCCACTTTTCATAAGAGTTCCTTTTTGGGTCCCACTTCTGCTTCTTCCTTGAGTTTCTCCTTCTTACCCTTGTTTCTTAGATTAGGTACTTTAGACTGTAGCTCATCAATAAATTGTTGGGAATACCGACATCACTGATTCTGGCAGGGATCCAAAAATCTCTAGCTTTATTTCATGTCCTAAGTGGTACATATAAAACTTTTTTTCTTTAATTTACACATGTACCAAGCTTAAAAATGAAGTCACAGAACCCGATTTTTTGTTCTACATTGGACTTTAAACACTTCTGAATGGAAGTTATGCTTGGCTTCACATGTTTTGCATACAGAAAAAGCCATGCGCTGCTCCTATTCTTTCTAAATGCCAATAGTGAGTGCAGCTAACATATTTTTACTGTGTAAACACTACTCTACATAGATGGTTTTGATGCACATTGAGATTTTTATATGAAAAGGAGATTTTTAGACCCAATGAAAATATTATTTTTTATGATGTTGATAATGGTGGAAATAATGGCAAAATTATAATTCCCATAGTAGATCAGAGTTTTCATCTAAAATACTGAATTTTCCATCTTGGGAAGTTGGACTTTGGTCTTTTAAAAATATCTTTCTTTTCTCTGCTTAACATACTCATTTCTTCCTATGCTTTCTTAAGCATATGGAGCACAGTTACAAGAGCTGTTCATAATAGCTGTTATCATGTCTTTGCCTACTAATTTTATCACCTGTGCCATATCTGGGTTTGTTTCAGATTTATTTGTTTTGAAGGATTTATTTGTTTTCCCCATTCTAGAGTTTCCTACTTCAATTTGTATGTCAGATTAAAAAAGAAAAACAAGTATCAATAAAAAATTGAATTACAGGCATCATGAATTTCATATTTTTTGATGCTGGACTTCTGCAGGGAGGTCATTAATTCCCTTAAATATTTTTGAGTTATGTTCTGGGACACAGTGAAGTTACTTGGAAATGTAACTTCCAACTAACTAACAGCTGTTAGTTAGTTGCTCAGTTGTGTCTGATTCTTTGTGACCACATGGACAGTAGCCCACCAGGCTCCTCTGTCCATGGAATTTTCCACAAGAATACTGGACTGGGTTGCCATTTCCTTCTACTTGGAAATAGTTGGATCCTTTTGAGGCTTGCATTTAAACTCTGATGGGCAGAAGCAGAGTTGCCTTTAGCCTGTTAATGAGGCAGTACCTTTCTGAGTACTCAACCTGATGCCCAATATACTACAAAGATTTTACATTCAGGTTGTTGAGAATGCAGGTTATTTCCAGCCCTGTGTGAATGCCAGTAATTGCTCCTGCCAGGTGTCTCTCTTCCTGTCCTCAAGTAGTTTCTTCATACATATGTGCTGCTCGGTATTCAGCAGAAGGCTTGTGGGGAAGCCCCTGCAGATCTCCAGAACTCTTTCTCTCTTTCCATGAAGATTTCCTACCCCACGAATTCTAGCCACCTTAACCAATCTCAATCTTAACTTCAGGAAAACTGCCAGGCTTTACGGGGTTCCCTTGCCTGTACTTATATGCAGAGTACATCATGAGAAACACTGGGCTGGAAGAAGCATGAGCTGGAATCAAGATTGCTGGGAGAAATATCAATAACCTCACATATGCAGATGATACCACCCTTATGGCAGAAAGTGAAGAAGAACTAAAGAGCCTCTTGATGAAAGTGAAAGAGGAGAGTGAAAAAGTTGGCTTAAAGATCAACATTTAGAAGACTAAGATCATGGCATCTGGTCTTATCACTTCATGGCAAATAGATGGGGAAACAGTAGAAACAGTGTCAGACTTTATTTTTGGGGGGGCTCCAAAATCACTGCAGATGGTGACTGCAGCTGTGAAATTAAAAGACACTTACTCCTTGGAAGGAAAGTTATGACTAAAGCTACACAGCATATTAAAAAGCAGAGACCTTACTTTGCCAACAAAGGTCAGTCTAGTCAAGGCTGTGGTTTTTCCAGTGGTCATGTATGGATGTGACAGTTGGACTATAAAGAAAGCTGAGGGGCAAAGAATTGATGCTTTCGAACTGTGATGCTGGAGAAGACTCTTGAGAGTCCCTTGGACTGCAAGGAGATCATACCAGTCCACCCTAACGGAGATCAGTCCTGGGTGTTCATTGGAAAGACATGTTGAAGCTGAAACTCCAATGCTTTGGCCACCTGATGCGAAGAGCTGACTCACTGGAAAAGATCTTGATGCTAGGAAAGGTTGAGGGCAAGAGGAGAATGGGACGACAGAGGATGAGATGGTTTGATGGCATTACTGACTCAATGGACGTGAGTTTGGGTAAACTCTGGGAGTTTGTGATGGGCAGGGAGGCCTGGTGTGCTACAGTTCATGGGGTTGCAAAGAGTCGGACATGACTCAGTGACTGAACTGAACTGAATTTGCCTATACTGTAGCCTGGAATCTCTCTAGGCAGTAAGCAGGGGCAATTACAGTTTCACTTCATTTGTTTTTCTTCTTTCAGAAATGACTGTCTTGTACTGTATGCCGTCTAATATCTGAAAACAGTTGTGTATATATAGCTTATTTGGTTTCTGTTTAAGACAGAGTAAATCAGGTCCCTGTTACTCCATCATGACCACAGTGAAAGTGAGTTTTTATTTTCAAAGGGAAGATGGGAGAGTATATTGAACCAATCTGTACCAGAAAAACAAGCTAGAGTGTGGCCATGGCCCAATCATTTCTCCTCTTATTAGCCTTACTTTCCTCATCCAGAAGATAAAGAGGATGGTGTCTGAATGATCACTAGGTTTATCCCAGACTCTTAAATTCTTTAACTCTAAAATAAAGTACAGGTATATTTTTGCAGAGAGAATTGATAGACAATCTCCAATGTGATGATTTAAAGATTCAGAACTAGGGAACTCCCTTTTTGCCATAGTAAAGTAACTTTAGAGGAGAAGATTAGTATTTTAATAGATGAAGGAGTCTTTAGTTATAGACCTGAATGGGACAATTACAAATTCCAGAGCATAGACAGGTAAAGTGACCAAACGAATTGAAGAAGGAGAATTGTATAGGAATATTCTTAGTTTTATTATTATTTACAGGGCTTGGCACTGTGTATTGGACATAGTAGGTGTTCAATAAATATCTGTTCGATAACTCAGTGGTATTTGAAGCCATTTTCCTAACAGGGAAAAGCAACTGAAAAGCTTTTATTATAGCAAAAGTTAGAAAAAAATGAAAAATCTTTCAATATTGGGACTGGCTAGTGGTATATTCATGTTATGAAATATTACACAACAGTCAAAAATACTGATGCAGAATGCTATGTACTAATATGGAATGCTTCCAAAGACATAGTGCTGAATAATAATAATAATAATAAAAAGATCACTCTATGTATTTTATACTCTTACAATAAAAAACATTTTGAAAGGAATTAGATCTGTTTTAAGGCAATGTATACATACATGCTTATACATTCAGAGAATACATCTAGAAGGACACACAGATGGTGACACTGATAATTTAGGGGAAGAAGACTAGGAGACAGTATGAACAGGAACTTTTTTATGTTTTGAATTCATGTACTTTTATACATCCTTTAAGTTTTTAATCATGTGCATATGTTATCTACTTTAAAAAATGTTGCTATTGGGTGTATACATACACATTTTTGTTTTTTTCAGTGAAGTAACTGAAAGTCTCTAAAAGGGCTAGATTGCTGTAACGCTGTCTGGAAAATTTCCCCATCTCTGAGTTTTGTGTTTAAAGGAACCAGAGCACACCTTCTCTTTCTACTATTACTACAGGAACGTACCAGACACCTCCATAGCTGGGATTAATTTCCCATTCCTTGTGAAAAGAATCATCATGCTAGATACCTAGTGATCGTGGAGCTTAATGCCTGCTTGAATATGGGTGCTTGAGAGAAAGAGCAAGGCCATTTGATTCTAACGATCCTATATACATTTTATGGTATTTAATTAGCCTTTATAATCTACCCCACCCATCTTTCTGGCTTCCAGATGAGCAGTCAAGAAAGCATGAGATACAGGAGCTGGACAGGGAGGCTGTGAGATTCACAAGAAGTTAGCCCTTAGTTTGCTCTTTCCAATGCTATAGGTAATGTGTAAATGTTGTTAGAAGAGTGTGAAATAACATCCACCATAAAAAAAAACAAACAACTTTTTCTGTTTTAGGGAGAGAGTTGTATCTCTGGTAAACTATCATAAAAGAATGACTTCTAGTCATAACCTGTGTTCCTGTGAGTGTCTGATGCACCTCAGGTATAACCCAGCCCAATATTTCCTGGAAGACATGGAAAGATATTTGGAAACATATGTGGAAATCCAAAATTAAAAATGCATGGCTCATAATGTAAGTCAGAAAAAGTGCTACGATGCCCAAGGCATTTTCTTCTGACTATTGTCTGCTTTAAAATTTCTGGTGCCATTGCTGGTTTTGAATTCTTAAAGTGCTAATGTAGCAAGTAGACAATCAGTGCCAGAAAGATGCCTCCAAGTTCCAGTCAGTCAATAAAAGAAGAGGAAGAATAAGATTCCTGACTTCACAAAGCTTATATTTGTCATATGTGGGATATTATTGTGCAGAAATTACTATAAGACATAAATAACAGGGAGTAAAACATTCATTGAGGGGCTTCCCTTGTGACTCAGACGGTAAAGCATCTGCCTACAGTGCGGGAGACCTGGGTTCGATCCCTGGGTCAGGAGGTTCCCCTGGAGAAGGAAATGGCAACCCGCTCCAGTATTCTTGCCTGGCAAATCCCATGGACAGAGGAGCCTGGTAGGCTACAGTCCACGGGGTCGCAAAGAGTTGGATACGACAGAGCGACTTCCCTTCATGAATCAGCAGGAAGAGTCCTGCTTCCAGCCACTCCCCCAATCTGAACTAAAGGTCAAGAATTTAACAAAAGGGGGGCCCTCTAGTAGGTGATTCTAGATTTAGCAAGTAAAAATTCAGGATGCTCAGTGAAATTTGAATTTCAGATAAACAAATAATTTTTTTTAGCATACGGATGTTATCTAATATTTGGAATGTGCTGATACTAATGATTTGCTGATTATCTCAGTCAAATTTAATTGGACATCTTGTATTTCATCTGCCAATCCTAGCTGCTACATGGAATAAAAGTAGATGTATTATATATTATTGTCTTTTCCTCACCTCTTGGTAGGATGAATTGCTAGTGACACCCGGCACACAAATAGGAGCCAACCAGGAGTAAGAAGACAGCTCATTTCTTGCTATGCTGCAGAGCCAGAATGGAGGAAAAGGCTATATGAATTAACTCAAGAACAACTGTGAGGCAGATTCCCCCTTCCCCCACCAGTAAACAGATGGAAGCATGCTTATAACACAGATGATAAAAGTTGAGCTTTTGAATGTGGATATTAAAGGAAAAGCTGACTCCAGAAGGCTTGGGAGTCTTGAAGAAATTCTATACTTTGGAATGCTTGGAGTTAGTGAAGGTGGAAGTTCCACAAACTAGGTAAATGCATGCTGGATATGAGATGGGGTACACCTGCTCTGTGGCATCAGGCTGAGAGAAGCCTTCATGTCATGCAGGCTTCCAGAGCCAGAGAACACAGGGTGGTGGTGAGAGGACAGAGGCAGCAATTAGGAGGCACAGGTGGGTTTGTTCAAAGGCTGTGGAGGGTCTTGCAGACCACGTTAAGGATTGGGGCCTTAATCCACGAAGCAGTGGGGCTCCTCTGGGGGTTGGCATGATCAGAGCTGTGCTTTAGAAATATTAATCTGGCAGCCTCTTATAGAGTGATTGCAATGGGCAAAGGGAAGAAAGTGGAGGGAGGATTAGCAACTGAGAGGGGATTCAGCCAGGCCACTCTGGTCCTATGGCATCCATTAGTGAATTAGAAAAGGTATCTCCCCTGAGGAGATGTAGACTGGGGCACTCATTCTGGTTAAAAGACTGTGCCAAGACATGTGGTTTGGTGATGAAGTCAGGAGGTGGATTTTTAGCTTTCTCATCATCTTCCTGGGATGACAGTGGATGAGATGGTTGGATAGCATCACCGCTCAGTGGACATAAGTTTGAACAAACTCTGGGAGTTGGTGATGGACAGGGAAGCCTGGTGTGCTCCAGTCCACGGGGTCGCAAAGAATCAGACGTAACTGACCAACGGAACTGAACTGATCTTCCCAGATAGTATGGTATTTGGTTAATTAACACTAGTAGGTTAAAGCAATAAAGGTTTATTCCATGTTTATGTCACAGTTCAATGCCTGTAGTGTGGTTTTCCTTCTGATGGACACTCAGGGATCTGGGATGCCTACCTTGATCTGAGAGTGAGACCTGAGAGTGTTGAATATGAGCCTCCAAGATCACCAAGGTGGGGGATTGGGGGAAAGAAAGAGTTGGAGATTCTTACAGGGTCATTTATGACCAGACTTGGAAGTGACTCAAGTTATGACCACATCCCATTGGCTAGAACATAGCTCCAACCTGACTACCAAGGAGGATGGGAAAGATAAAGGAGGACAATAACTTGTGGTGTGCTTGACTCTAGAAAGCTTTGGAAGATGATTCTAGCAGTTGGAGAGGACTGTAGGGATATTAGGGGAAATCTGATGTACTTTATTCAGTTTTTGATTTTGAATGTAATAAAAGCAATATCCTTTTGCTTGTGCAAAGCTATTTAATGAGCATCTATACCTAGCAGTTTGGGGGATTTTTTTTAAAGAACTATGTATGTGGAAAATTATGAGTCACAAATACAAGAGGAATCTTCAGACATTATATGGTCTTTGATACTGTCAGAACATGACTGATTTAAGCTGAAAACCAACTCAACCAACAAACAAAAACCCTCAAAACTACACAGGTTAGTTTCTGTAAAAATTTGTAAAATTCGTCTTACTTCATGAATATCATATAATATCATTTATATGTGGAATCTAAGAAATGATACAAATGAACTTATTTACTTAACAGAAGTAGAGTCACAGATGTAGAAAACAAACATCACTGGGGGAAAATGGGGGGTATGAAGGAAGATTGGGATTGACATATACACACTACTACTACTACTACTACTACTACTACTAAGTCACTTCAGTCGTGTCCGACTCTGTGCGACCCCATAGATGGCAGCCCACCAGGTTCCCTCATCCCTGGGATTCTCCAGGCAAGAACACCGGAGTGGGTTGCTGCCGTGAGCCAGCATGGGGAATCCTGCCCATGGCAAATGTCATGAGGAAATGGGCCTGACAAACGCAAAGATGGGATCGGGCCTCAGGGGAAACCCTGGACTTTCTCGAGCATCTACCCCCAAAACAAGAGTCTGCCTGCTTTACTGTGTTATGCTTTCCACCTATTCTTCTAATATTAACAGTGGGCTGTCCCCCCCACCCCCACCTTTTTCTGGAAAAAGTTAATTTAGAGCTTTTAGATAATAAGTCTCCTGGGCATAATAAGAGTGTTTCAATCCAAAAACCCCTCTGATGGCTTTCTCGCCTGCCTGACAGGTTTATCCAAACTCTTACAGTGTCAGACTTTATTTTTTTCGGCTCCAAAATCACTGCAGATGGTGACTGCAGCCATGAAATTAAAAGACAGTTACTCCTTGGAAGAAAAGTTATGACCAACCTAGATAGTATAAGCAGAGACATTACTTTGCCGACTAAGGTCCGTCTAGTCAAGGCTAAGGTTTTTCTGGTGGTCATACACGGATGTGAGAGTTGGACTGTGAAGAAGGTTGAGCGCTGAAGAATCGATGCTTTTGAACTGTGGTGTTGGAGAAGACTCTTGAGAGTCCCTTGGACTGCAAGGAGATCCAACCAGTCCATTCTAAAGGAGATCAACCCTGGGATTTCTTTGGAAGGAATGATGCTAAAGCTGAAACTCCAGTACTTTGGCCACCTCATGAGAAGAGTTGACTCACTGGAAAAGACTCTGATGCTGGGAGGGATTGGGGGCAGGAGGAGAAGGGGACGACCGAGGATGAGATGGCTGGATGGCATCACTGACTCGATGGATGTGAGTCTGAGTGAACTCTGAGAGATGGTAATGAACAGGGAGGCCTGGTATGCTGCAATTCATGGGGTCGCAAAGAGTCGGACACGACTGAGCAACAGAACTAAACTGAACTGAGGAAGAGAGCCATAAAAATGTTAACAAGCCTCTTGGCCAGAAGATAATGTAAATCACCTGAGACATTTTGTATACGGGAAGGTATGCAAAAAGAAAGCCTGGTCTCAATAAGGGTCAGGTCTGCTGCTCCTGCATAACTCTGCAAATTCCATTATTTATGTACAACTTGGGGTATATAAGCTGCCTTTGAAAGTAAAGTTGTGGTTTTGCACCAGTGCTTGGCTCCCCCATGTTGTTCTTTCCTTATTCTCCCTTTGCAGGCTGAATTCCCATCTGGAGCATAGAGGCTCACCTTGTCTATTTATTTGCCTGGGCCTCTAAGACCCAGGTGAGAGGGAGCCCAAATGGGGCACCCTCTGATATTCAAGCGGGTGCTTGTGGCCTATGTAGATGGTGCACGTTCCTTGTCTCAGAACTTTATTGGTTTTCTATGTAAACCAAGGAATGCAGCATCTTTTCTCCTCTATTTTCTCCACTACACTATTCTTTCCTAATCTCTGTTTATATCTCTAAATAAATAAGTTTCTCCTCGCTGACACCGTCTCCCCTTCGAATTCCCTGGATCCACTGGGGCTGGACTCCAGCAGGTTGCCATTTTCTTCTCCAATGCATGAAAGTGAAAAGTGAAAGTGAAGTCACTCAGTTGTGTCCAACCCTCAGCGACCCCATGGACTGCAGCAGCCTACCAGGCTCCTCCATCCATGGGAGTTTCCAGGCAAGAGTACTGGAGTGGGGTGCCATTTACACTACTATATATAAAATAGATAACTAATAAGGATGTATTATATAGCACAGGGAACTCTAGTCAGTGCTCTCTAATGGCCTATATAGGAAAAGAATCTCAAAAAGAGTGGATATATGTACATAGAGAGCTGATTCACTCTGCTGTACAGCAGAAACCAATACAACACTGTAAATAAACTATACTCCAATAAAATTTTTAAAAAACATTTGCTTTCATCTGTACATGATATTGGGATTCTAGCTTTGCTATGATGAATGTAAAATTTATCCCATGTCCTTTGATGAGAAAAGTGGGTGATTGGGAGACAGGGAAGGAAGATGAAAATCTCTCCTACCACAAAAACAAAATGATATGTGCACAATCCTATTTACCAGAGCCTCCCTGTTACTTAGTTAATCTCACAGAAGGCAAAAATATTCTTTGAATAGTCAAAATACTATTACATGGGCTCATACCATCAAAGTAGATGCCTAAATAATCAGAATTTTGCCATATTGGCAAACATCAGATCTGATATACTGCCAAGGAAACTTTAAGGGCATGATTATGAGGAATCTTAACTGTAATGCAGGTTTTACATACTTCAGACTTAACCTATGATATCCATATGTTTTAGACCTTTCAGGAAAATTCAGATTTTAATTATTAGATTTTGTTGTTAGATATAGTTTCACTCCATTTGGTGAAAAAAATATGGCCACTGCATATCTATCTGGGAGGATTTGGTAAATTTATTCATTGTCCGTTGTGGAGGAGAACTCATCAAGCATATTTTCTCTTAGAGGTGCACAGAATATTAAAAGCGAGAAGACTGCACAGATTATTTTATTAGGCACTTATTTTTAAAATGAAGAATACGCCTGTAAAAGGAAAGACAAAGTTAATTGGATTTCTTCTATTATTTAGGAGTGTGGACATAGTATGTGTAAGGTTTTCCTACAATCCTTTAAAAATAGCTATTAAAAGCTATTAGAACTTCCTTGGAAATCATTTTAAAGATCTAGCAACACAAAGACAAGAGTTCTTTCATTTAGTCAGATCTTTTCTGTGGAAACAAATTCCACTTTCTTCATTCATTCTTTTACTCATCCATTCATTCAATTACTATGCGTTGAATATCTCCTAGAGGCCAGGCACTATTCTAGGTGCTGGAGGTAACAATGATAAATCCATCTGATTCTATGATGGTTTGTTAGGATTTTGTTTTTAAGTAAATGAAATGTTGAGCCTGACGGAATGCAAAGAATATTTGGTTTGGAACCAGAAGATCTGAATTCTAATTGTGGTGATGTGTGTGCTCAGTTGCTCAGTCATATATGACTCTCTGATTCCATGAATGATAGCTAGCCAGCCTCCTCAGTCCATAGAATTTTCCAGACAAGAATACTGGAGTGGATTGCCATTTTCTACTCCAGGGCATCTTCCTGATCCAGAGATTGAACTTGTGTCTCTTGCATCTCTTGCGTTGGCAGGTGGATTCTTTACCACTGTGCCACCTGGGAATCCAATTGTGGTAATACTCAATCATTGGTTATATTAATGATGTCAAATAATGATTTATTTGTCTCAGATCTCACTTATCTTTAGTCACTTTTTCACCTAATCAGTTATCATGTCTTTTAAAATTTTTGAAATTCATGTGCTGCTATCCACTTCATCTCTTGGTTATCTCTTAAATCATTGCATTCAGAGCCATGCCATATATGATTTTGTAGGTCATCTGTTGCGTGTGGCAGAGACATTAGTCCCAGTCTCTCTTGTTGTTAATTCAGACCTTTATGAATTCCATTTCTACTATTTATATGTTAGGCATTCATAAGTGCTTGATATCAACACATGATAGCATTAGCTTTTAATAAAACTTGTCTAGAGATTAGCTTTTGAAACATCCGTCTTTCGTATGTGAAGACAGTTTTGTCCCATTATCATAGAGCTTTCACTTTTTTGTTTTTAAGAGGAGCCAGAAGTGTTGCATTGCATAGATCAAGGTTTCTCCTTGTGAACAGAATTCACGTTGTGATCAGACCATTGTAAGGTGGGCAAATTATTTTGTTGATGAGAAGCTCGATGTTCCACATGGAGATAAACTCCAACACAGCCCACCCAACTTCAGAAACAAAACCAAGACTGAAATTGAGTGGAAACAATGGACTGGGGAATTTTCAGAGGCCACTATGAAGGATGAGATTGAGTTGAATTGCTAAGTACCGAGAATAGAAGGATAGTGATAAGATCTAGTTGTGAATATTAGAGGGATTAGTAGGGTTATGGAAAATTGAAGGAGAAAGCAAGGAGGAGGAGTATATATCACAGGGTACCCAATATGTCAATTCTTGGGTCTGTTCATCTCCTGCCTCTACGCAAGGGTCTGCCATGTTCATGCTCATAGTGCCTGCAGAAGGGTAGCCACCACCAGCTTGACAGAGTAATTGGAAATAACACCTTACTGAAGGCCAGAAGACCTACAACGTGACTTAGTAAAGAAAGACAAGACCCAACAAGGCTTCCCTCTCCGGAAGTTGGATAGACTTCTCAGCTGTTTGATCTGTGATTATAAGAGCCCAGAAGACTGGTAGTGTATTTTAAACTTAAATCATCAGCCTTGCAATACATGTAAGTTAGCCCACTTGACCCTGTCTGTGTAAGTTTATAAGTCTACTTGTAATCATGCCTGCACAATTTATAGGGGGTTGTTTTTAAAACCTTTACTCTTTGTCTTAAATGCCAGGATTTGTGTTGGCATATGTAGTGCAGAACTGAAATGACATTCAGCCTTTGGTCCAGGAAATCTTTTTTTTTTTT
>SJYC01005026.1:0-18421 GCA_006408675.1 Madoqua kirkii | reverse complement strand
CTGGGGCTGGACTCCAGCAGGTTGCCATTTTCTTCTCCAATGCATGAAAGTGAAAAGTGAAAGTGAAGTCACTCAGTTGTGTCCAACCCTCAGCGACCCCATGGACTGCAGCAGCCTACCAGGCTCCTCCATCCATGGGAGTTTCCAGGCAAGAGTACTGGAGTGGGGTGCCATTTACACTACTATATATAAAATAGATAACTAATAAGGATGTATTATATAGCACAGGGAACTCTAGTCAGTGCTCTCTAATGGCCTATATAGGAAAAGAATCTCAAAAAGAGTGGATATATGTACATAGAGAGCTGATTCACTCTGCTGTACAGCAGAAACCAATACAACACTGTAAATAAACTATACTCCAATAAAATTTTTAAAAAACATTTGCTTTCATCTGTACATGATATTGGGATTCTAGCTTTGCTATGATGAATGTAAAATTTATCCCATGTCCTTTGATGAGAAAAGTGGGTGATTGGGAGACAGGGAAGGAAGATGAAAATCTCTCCTACCACAAAAACAAAATGATATGTGCACAATCCTATTTACCAGAGCCTCCCTGTTACTTAGTTAATCTCACAGAAGGCAAAAATATTCTTTGAATAGTCAAAATACTATTACATGGGCTCATACCATCAAAGTAGATGCCTAAATAATCAGAATTTTGCCATATTGGCAAACATCAGATCTGATATACTGCCAAGGAAACTTTAAGGGCATGATTATGAGGAATCTTAACTGTACTGCAGGTTTTACATACTTCAGACTTAACCTATGATATCCATATGTTTTAGACCTTTCAGGAAAATTCAGATTTTAATTATTAGATTTTGTTGTTAGATATAGTTTCACTCCATTTGGTGAAAAAAATATGGCCACTGCATATCTATCTGGGAGGATTTGGTAAATTTATTCATTGTCCGTTGTGGAGGAGAACTCATCAAGCATATTTTCTCTTAGAGGTGCACAGAATATTAAAAGCGAGAAGACTGCACAGATTATTTTATTAGGCACTTATTTTTAAAATGAAGAATACGCCTGTAAAAGGAAAGACAAAGTTAATTGGATTTCTTCTATTATTTAGGAGTGTGGACATAGTATGTGTAAGGTTTTCCTACAATCCTTTAAAAATAGCTATTAAAAGCTATTAGAACTTCCTTGGAAATCATTTTAAAGATCTAGCAACACAAAGACAAGAGTTCTTTCATTTAGTCAGATCTTTTCTGTGGAAACAAATTCCACTTTCTTCATCCATTCTTTTACTCATCCATTCATTCAATTACTATGCGTTGAATATCTCCTAGAGGCCAGGCACTATTCTAGGTGCTGGAGGTAACAATGATAAATCCATCTGATTCTATGATGGTTTGTTAGGATTTTGTTTTTAAGTAAATGAAATGTTGAGCCTGACGGAATGCAAAGAATATTTGGTTTGGAACCAGAAGATCTGAATTCTAATTGTGGTGATGTGTGTGCTCAGTTGCTCAGTCATATATGACTCTCTGATTCCATGAATGATAGCTAGCCAGCCTCCTCAGTCCATAGAATTTTCCAGACAAGAATACTGGAGTGGATTGCCATTTTCTACTCCAGGGCATCTTCCTGATCCAGAGATTGAACTTGTGTCTCTTGCATCTCTTGCGTTGGCAGGTGGATTGTTTACCACTGTGCCACCTGGGAATCCAATTGTGGTAATACTCAATCATTGGTTATATTAATGATGTCAAATAATGATTTATTTGTCTCAGATCTCACTTATCTTTAGTCACTTTTTCACCTAATCAGTTATCATGTCTTTTAAAATTTTTGAAATTCATGTGCTGCTATCCACTTCATCTCTTGGTTATCTCTTAAATCATTGCATTCAGAGCCATGCCATATATGATTTTGTAGGTCATCTGTTGCGTGTGGCAGAGACATTAGTCCCAGTCTCTCTTGTTGTTAATTCAGACCTTTATGAATTCCATTTCTACTATTTATATGTTAGGCATTCATAAGTGCTTGATATCAACACATGATAGCATTAGCTTTTAATAAAACTTGTCTAGAGATTAGCTTTTGAAACATCCGTCTTTCGTATGTGAAGACAGTTTTGTCCCATTATCATAGAGCTTTCACTTTTTTGTTTTTAAGAGGAGCCAGAAGTGTTGCATTGCATAGATCAAGGTTTCTCCTTGTGAACAGAATTCACGTTGTGATCAGACCATTGTAAGGTGGGCAAATTATTTTGTTGATGAGAAGCTCGATGTTCCACATGGAGATAAACTCCAACACAGCCCACCCAACTTCAGAAACAAAACCAAGACTGAAATTGAGTGGAAACAATGGACTGGGGAATTTTCAAAGGCCACTATGAAGGATGAGATTGAGTTGAATTGCTAAGTACCGAGAATAGAAGGATAGTGATAAGATCTAGTTGTGAATATTAGAGGGATTAGTAGGGTTATGGAAAATTGAAGGAGAAAGCAAGGAGGAGGAGTATATATCACAGGGTACCCAATATGTCAATTCTTGGGTCTGTTCATCTCCTGCCTCTACGCAAGGGTCTGCCATGTTCATGCTCATAGTGCCTGCAGAAGGGTAGCCACCACCAGCTTGACAGAGTAATTGGAAATAACACCTTACTGAAGGCCAGAAGACCTACAACGTGACTTAGTAAAGAAAGACAAGACCCAACAAGGCTTCCCTCTCCGGAAGTTGGATAGACTTCTCAGCTGTTTGATCTGTGATTATAAGAGCCCAGAAGACTGGTAGTGTATTTTAAACTTAAATCATCAGCCTTGCAATACATGTAAGTTAGCCCACTTGACCCTGTCTGTGTAAGTTTATAAGTCTACTTGTAATCATGCCTGCACAATTTATAGGGGGTTGTTTTTAAAACCTTTACTCTTTGTCTTAAATGCCAGGATTTGTGTTGGCATATGTAGTGCAGAACTGAAATGACATTCAGCCTTTGGTCCAGGAAATCTTTTTTTTTTTTTCTTCTTCTTCTTCTTCTTCCTGAGATTCTGTTTTCATGTTATCTTAACTTTGAACTTAGATCTGATAATAACAGTAGTGTTCACAAAGTCTTGCGTTAGCTTAGGGTTTTTGTAGAGCTATAAATGGCAAACATTTATTGTGGGTTTTTCCTGTGCCAGGAATTGCTTTTAAGAGCCTTATATGTAATATTAATAACTCATCTTATAGTCACAGCAAACTGATGAGGTATATAATGTTGTCATTTCTATTTTACATGAGTGAAAAAACAAGAAGAGTTTCCCAACATCTCATCACTATTAAGTGTCAGAGCAAGTATCAAATATAGTTAGAATCTATGCTCTGAACCACAACTCTATACTTCCTTGTTCCCATGGAAACCGTAGAAGATCTTGACTAACCAGAGGTTATTAGTTTCTTGATTTTCCCCTTGGCAGTTATACAGCAATGAAAATTAATTAACTCATTTGATAAATATGCTACATAATGGTGATCAAGACAGATAGGCAGGATCTCTGCCCTGAAGGGGCCTTCTGGTATTTCAGACTTTCCTCAGTTTGGTTAGAGTTGGTTTTTTCCCTTAGAACCCAATGTTTCCTGGAGTGAACTCAAAGAGTTTTGCTACTGCAAAGTGGAACATTGTAACGTTGGTGACTTCAGCAAAGCTCACTTTTACTAGAGCAAGGATTTGTAACATTTTGACAGGGATAATTATTTTTTTGGCTGGAATTTTTCTCTTTGAGCATTATTTTCTCTTGCACCTATCCAATCCTTTCAAAGACTGTACTGTTAGTTTTGGTTTAAAAATTCAAAATGTAACACTAGCATGTGCTTGTCTTTGTTACATTTCTCTCAAATCTTTTCAAACTTTTGGGGATGTGTTTCTTTTTTGGTAAAGCTTTAACAACCAACTATGCCAAAGCCTTTGACTGTGTGGATCACAATAAACTGTGGAAAATTCTGAAAGAGATGGAAATACCAGACCACCTGACCTGCCTCTTGAGAAACCTATATGCAGGTCAGGAAGCAACGGTTAGAACTGGACATGGAACAATAGACTGGTTCAAAACAGGAAAAAGTACGTCAAGGGTGTATATTGTCACCCTGCTTATTTAACTTATATGCAGAGTACATCATGAGAAACACTGGGCTGGAAGAAGCACAAGCTGGAATGAAGATTGCTGGGAGAAATATCAATAACCTCAGATATGCAGATGATACCACCTTTATGGCAGAATGTGAAGAGGAACTAAAAAGCCTCTTGATGAAAGTGAAAAAGGAGAGTGAAAAAGTTGGTTTAAAGCTCAACATTCAGAAAACGAAGATCATGGCATCCGGTCCCATCACTTTATGGGAAATAGATGGGGAAACAGTGGAAACAGTGTCAGACTTAATTTTTTTGAGCTCCAAAATCACTGCAGATGGTGACTGCAGCCATGAAATTGAAAGAGGCTTCCTCCTTGGAAGAAAAGTTATGACCAATCTAGATAGCATATCGAAAAGCAGAGACATTACTTTGCCAACAAAGGTCTGTCTAGTCAAGGCTATGGTTTTTCCAGTGGTCATATATGGATGTGAGAGTTGGACTGTGAAGAAAGCTGAGCGGCAAAGAACTGATGCTTTTGAACTGTGGTATTGGAGAAGACTCTTGGGAGTCCCTTGGGCTGCAAGGAGATCCAACCAGTCCAGGCTAAAGGAGAGCAGACCTGCGATTTCCTTGGAAGGAATGATGCTAAAGCTGAAACTCCCGTACTTTGGCCACCTCATGCAAAGAGTTGACTCATTGGAAAAGACTCTGATGCTGGGAGGGATTGGGGGCAGGAGGAGAAGGGGACGACCGAGGCTGAGATGGCTGGATGGCATCACTGACTCGATGGATGTGAGTCTGAGTGAACTCCGGGAGATGGTAATGGACAGGGAGGCCTGGCGTGCTGCAATTCATGGGATCGCAAACAGTTGGACACGACTGAGCGACTAAACTGAACTGAACAACCAATTTAATATAATTTATCAAGCTACTATGGAATTGTACCAGGATTAGATTCAGTGACATGTGACAGGAAAATCTAGATGATAATGGCTTAAATAAGACAGAAACTTATATATATATATATGTATGTATATATCTTTACATAAAAGAATTTTGGAGGTAGGCAGTCTAGGATGGCATGGTGGTTTCACAAGGTTGTCAGGGAGCCAAGCTCTTTCCTATTCATTTATGGTATCCCTAGTGTATGACCATCCTCCTTGGGGTCCAAGATGGCCAAAAGGGCTCTAATCATCACATCATACCCTAGGTAATAGGATGGAGAGTAGGTAGAAGACTGTATCTCCATTCCTTTTATGATTTTTTTAAAAAACATAGAAGTCCCATACAATGTTTATATCTCAACAGCCAGAATTTAGTAATGTGGTCATACCCCTTGCAAAGGAGACTAGGAAATATAAGATTTTATTTGAGTGACAATAGGTCCATGAAGGAATAAGAAAATATATGTTGTTGTTCAGTGGCTAAATTGTGTTTAACTGCAGCACACCAGGCTTCTCTTTCACTGTCTCCTGGAACTTGCTCAAACTCGTGTCCATTCAGTCGGTGATGCCATCCAATCATCTCATTCTCTGTTACCACCTTCTCCTCTTGTCCTCAGTCTTTCTCAGCAACAGGGGCTTTTCCAATGAATTGTCTCTTTGCATCAGGTAGCCAAGGTATTGACGATTCAGCTTCAGCATCAGTCCATCCAATGGATATTTGAGCTGATTTCCTTTAGGGCTGACTGGTTTGATCTCCTTGCTGTCCAAGGGACTCTCAGGAGTCTTCTCCAACACCACAGATTAAAAAGCATCAATTCTTTGGTGCTCAGCTTTCTTTATGGTCCTCCTCTCACATCTGTATATGACTACTGGAAAAAAACCTGTAGCTTTGACTAGTGGGGACTTTGTTGCAAAGCGATGTCTCTGCTTTTTAATATGTTTTCTGGATTTGTCATAGTTCTCCTTTCAATGAGCAAGTGTTTTAATTTCATGCCTGTAGTCATTGTCCACAGTGATTTTGGAGCCCGAGAAAATAGTCTGTCACAGTTTCCACTTTTTCCTCCATCTATTTGCCATTAAATGATGGGACCAGATGACATAATCTTTGTTTTTTGAATGTGGAGTTTTAAGCTAGCTTTTTCACTTTCCTCTTTCATCTTCATCAAGAGGCTCTTTCGTTCCTCTTCATCTTCGGCCATTAAAGTGGTATCATTTGCATATCTGAGGTTGTTGATATTTCTCCCGGCAATTTTGATTCCAGTTTGTAAGAAATTTCACTCTGCATACAAGTTAAATAAGCTGAGTGACAGTATAAAGCCTTGATGTACTCCTTTTCCAATTTGGAACCAGTCTGTTGTTCCATGTGAGGTTCTAATTGTCACTTCTTGTCCCGCATATAGGTTTCTCAGGGGACATGTAAGGTTGTCTGGCATTCCCATCTGTTCTAAGAATTTTCCACAGTTTATTGTGATCTACACAGTCAAAGGCTTTAGTATAGTCAGTAAAGCAGAAGTAGATTTTTTTGTAATTCTCTCCTTTTTCTATGATCCATGGATTTGGCAATTTGACCTCTGGTTCCTCTGCTTTTTCTAAACACAGCTTGTACATCTGAAAGTTCTCAGTTCATATACTGCTAAAGCCTAGTTTGAAGGATTTAAAACATAATCTTTCTAGCATATGAAATGAGTGCAATTGTAAGGTAATTTGAACATTCTTTGGGATTGGAATGAAAGTTGACCATTTACAGTCCTGTGACCACTGCTGAGTTTTTCAAACTTGCTGGCATATTGAGTGCAGCACTTTAACAGCATCATCTTTTTTTTAGCTTAATTTGTTTTAATACCAAAACTATTTTGTATTGGGTTATAGATGATAGCAGCACCATCATTTAGGATTTGAAATAGCTCAGCTGGAATTCCTTCACTTCCACTAGCTGTTTATAATAATGCTTCCTAAGGCCCACTTGACTTCATATTCCAAAATGTCTGGATCTAGGTGAGTGACCACACCATCATGGTTAAGCAAGTCATTAAGATCGTTTTTGTACAATTCTTTTGTGTATTCTTGCCACCTCTTCTTAATCTCTTCTGCTTTTGTTAGGTCCTTGCCATTTTTGTCCTTTCTTGTGCCCATCTTTGCATGAAATGTTCCCTTGGTATCTCCAATTTTCTTGAAGAGATTCCTCTATTTCTTTGCACTGTTCACTTGAGAAGGCTTTCTTATCTCTCCTTGTTATTCTATGGAACTCTGCATTCAGTTGGGTATATCTTTCCCTTTCTCCTTTTCCTTTCATTTCTCTTCCTTTCTCAACTATTTGTAAGACCTCCTCAGATAACTCCTTTGCCTTCTTGCACTTCTTTTTCTTGGTCACCTCTTCAGGCTGCCACCGCCATGTTATCCTAGGAGAATATTTAAAAGGGGGTAATTTGAAGTCTCTGCCACAGGTACTTTTCATATAGTTGGCATTTGAAAAAATTTATTAATTGATTTTTATAAATTTGACAGTCATATTCTTAGAGGGCATCACTCAAATTGTTAATAAAGATAGGTAAGCCTAGACTTTCCCTTTTATTATTATTTTTACTTTATTATTTCATATAGTATATTGTCATATTAACTGCACCTAAAATAAATCCACCTGGAATTAGCTTATGCAAAATAGGAAATATACTGGAAGAATATGGGAGAAATCCTTGGACAAGGCAAGCCTAAGAAGAAGAAAGGCAAGATTCTGCCATTGGTCAAGAAAAACTTGAACTGGGAATTCCAGTGTAACAATGACATTTTCTTCATACTCTTTGCTTCCCTCTGTCCATTGGCTTTATCTCCCCAGTGCAGAATGTTTTTTTTCCACTTGACAAAAAAAATGTCCAGTGACATCTCCCAGATTTTATTCTAGGTGAGACTTGACATGATCTCTCTTCCAAAGTCTAAAAAGCTTGGAGGAAAGGCTTCCTCAGTTCACCTTGCGTCAGAAATTCACCTCTTGACCAGTTAGCTATGGCCAAAGGGCCAGTCCAGCAGTAATATGGCTTCTTTGGCTGCTATCATGTGATAGAAATGTGGAAATGGGAAAAGCATTTCTTAGGAAAGAGGTATGCTGGCTAAACAGGTGTATAGACTACACTATCATTATACAAGATGGAGAAACATAGGTCAGTGGCCTGAATTAAATAAATGATAAAGGAGAACAGTATCTATCCTAATGAAAACAAAAGTTAATTTAACAATAAATAAACAATGGCAACCCACTCCAGTATTCTTGCCTGGAGAATTCCATGGACAGGGGAGCCTGGAGGGCTGCAGTCTGTGGGGTTGGACTGCATAGGGTCAGCCATGATAGAGTGACTAACACACACACACACACACACACACACACACACACAACTTTTGATATGGCTGCAATATATAGAAAGTTTACTATGTGTCTGGCACTTTCTTCAGTGCTTTTTACCTGTTGAGTTGTTTATTTCTCACAACTCTATGAGCTAGAGATTGTTAGTCTCTTTTATAGATGGAAAAACCAGGGATCAAGGAGATTAAATACCATGTTCAGGATCATCCAGCTAATAAGTAAGCTACAGTTATCTTAACTTTCACATTTTTAACCACTAGGGTAATCTACTGTCTATTACTTCTCCATCTTGAGTTGAAAACTATGGTCATTTTTGATGAAGTGATAATTAGGTTTTTTTTCCCCTCTGGTTCTGCCATAACAATGCTATGTGAACTTCATGAGTCTTGTAACATATCTGAGTCTAAATCTCTTCACCTGTAAAAAGACTGAGTTGATTCAAATAACGTTTTCCCCTTTGTTAATGCAGGTAATATTTTATTTCTGAAGACAATAGCTATTATATTTTTTATAAATTTTATTTCATTCAGTATTTTTGAGTGTTTGCTGAGATAGATCTGTGTTAGGAGCTGTGATGAAATTAAAAATATTTAAGATGTATTTTCTGCTTATAGTATTTTGGACAAACAAACAAAATTATTATTTTGCAGATTTAGAAGTCCAGAGAAGATTAGCCTTCAGAAGTGATATAACCATCAGCTCAGCTGTATCTTCAAGGTTCTGCTCTCTGTTTGCCATTCTTAGTGGGTCAGCTTCATTCTAAGTTAGTCCCTCTTAGGGCTGTTAGATTGCTGCCAGTGGCAATTTGGATTATAGGCTGATTTGCTCATACCTGGTAGAAAGGAGAGAATCTTCTCTCCAAAGCATGGGCTAAAAATCCTTCTGATTGGGTCAGTTTACCCCAGGACCACTGGTGGTTCTGAGCTTAAAGCATCTGCCTGCAATGTAGGAGACCCAGGTTCGATCCCTGGGTCAGGAAGATCCCCTGGAGAAGGAAATGGCAACCCACTCCAGTATTCTTGCCTGGAGAATCCCATGGACAGAGGAGCCTGGTGGGCTGTGGTCCATGGGGCCGCAAAGAGTCGGGCACAACTGAGCGACTAACACTAACACTTACTTGCAATTAAGTGTTCTACCTGGAAGTGACACATATCATTTCTATCCACAACCCACTATAGACTGCTGCTGCTGCTAAGTCCCTTCAGTCCTGTCTGACTCTGTGTGGTCCCATAGACAGCAGCCCACCAGGCTCCTCTGTCCCTGGGATTCTCCAGGCAAGAATACTGGAGTGGGTTGCCATTTCCTTCAACAGTGCATGAAAGTGGAAAGTGAAGTCACTCAGTCGTGTCCGACTCTTGGTTAGTGACTTTAATTAGTCACATGGTCCAGCCAACTATAAGAGTTGTATATGACTGGAAAGACAGATTGATTCAGACTAATTAAATTGCCCTTCTGTAGCTGGAGGTTGGATGGTTATCTAAAAAACAAACAGATAAAAACAAAAACATGGAACTCTATTAATAAGGAAGGAACAAGAGTAGATGCTGAATAAAAAACCAACAGTGTGAACTACCTGACATTTTACCTTAATGGAGAAGACACAAATTTCAGCCATGGAGGCAAGTCATAGGGAAGGATAATTTGGCTAATTTCATTGGTCTTTAAATCAATCGCTTCATTTATTCTTTTGATTGGAAAGATTGACTTTGGCTCTTTCATGAGTGGATGTAGTTGGAATTTCTATGGCTCAAAAGTGACTTAAAATTTTATTGGATTTCAAAGTATGGACTGTTTTTCCATATTTTATTGTTGTAGTTCCTGCCAATGGCGTGTCAAGCTAGCTAGATGTATTGTTTTAGAACTGACCAACAACTAAAGTTTGTCTAGTCCAACTTTTTTATTTTGCAGATGAGAAAACTAAGGCCCAAATGGGTAAAATGATTATTTCAAGGTCACACCTTCTTGCATGTAGCAATAACAGTGCTGTCTTTTGGATGATTTGTTGTAAAATGGAATCCTCTGAGTAAAATGTAGCTAGAATAACAATTGAAAAACAAGATTAAATTTTTCTTTAAATTTTTAAAAAATTCATAAGAAAGTTTTCAGGACTGATACTCAGTTGGTCCACATTGATAAAGATGGAAAATTTTCTAAACTGTTTGGTAAGTATTTGCTCTGAACCTCCTGAGAGTCTCCTCAACCTTTCTCTCTGATCCCTCCCACCACTGTAAAAAGGAGCCCACCTCAAAGGGATGATTTTAAAATTAAATAAGGAGATAAATAGTTTATCATGGGACCTGGCACTCAGCAATATTATAACTTGTCTATTATTTTTTATTATTGTCATTAATGAAATGGTAGTCAATTTCAAACTAGTTGCTACATGAAAGTTCAGGATTTTGGAAATGTGATGGTATTCAAGTTCATTAACTTTGATCTAGCTAATCTCATGATACAATAGCTTCTCATGTACTCAGTAACTTTCATTTTGATCTTTTCTATTGTCTAACGGTTGACTCCGCTTCACCCCACCTGCAAGACCCCACAAGTTCTGGTTGATGAAAGAATTTAATCTAGGCTGTGAAAAAGAATATAAAGTATGGACAAGGTTCTATTAGTTCTTAGTAACACATCTCATAAAGAATGTTCTGTATAGTGTTTTGTTGAGCAGAACTTGCCTGTAAGTTTTCAGATAAGCAAAGATCGGCCTAACGCCTCACTCGTGACAGAGCCGTGGGGGTTGTGGAGCAATTCTACTTGCTCAAGCAAATACCAGACACCAGGCATGATGAGAGGCAGATGGAGTAAGAAGAGACAGAGGGTCCAGAAGCATAGAGGGAGGCTGGAGCTTATGGAAAAATCAGCCTTTGACAGAGATGTCTACGGTAGCCAGAGATGTTTAGAATCTTTGGGGGATGTTTTTCTGTCAGAAATTTAACCCAGCAAGAAGGCAGAGTTTCAGTAGTAACCTCTTCTGTAACAGTAAATGAAATGTGTTTTTTAAAAGCTGGAACTGTTGGGAATTTTCTTGAAATTCATTACTGGCCCAGACCTTAATGTGTAAAGATTGGTTCTCAAAAATCAGTTGTTTAACTGATATGGTGGCCACTAAATGCTGGGCATGTCCTGGAAAGGGCTGTGTTCTGTCAGTGACTGAGATGTACACTGACTCAACAGAACGCAATCCAAATTGTTAAAGGACTAGTTTCTGAGTATATTTATTTTACAGACAGCAAATTATCTGGTTTGGGCTTCCCTAATGGCGCCACAGTAAAGAATCCCCCTGCCAATGCCAAGAACATGTCCTGGAAAGGGCTGTGTTCTGTCAGTGACTGAGATGTACACTGACTCAACAGAACGCAATCCAAATTGTTAAAGGACTAGTTTCTGAGTATATTTATTTTACAGACAGCAAATTATCTGGTTTGGGCTTCCCTAATGGCGCCACAGTAAAGAATCCCCCTGCCAATGCCGAAGAGGTGGGTTCAGTCCCTGGGTGGGGAAGATCCCCTGGAGAAGGAAATGGCAACCCACTCCAGTATTCTTCCCTGGGGAATGCCATGAAAAGAGAAGCCTGGTGGGCCTGGTGGGCTATAATCCATGGGGCTGCAAAAGAGCTGGACATGATTTAGCCACTAAACAACAAGAAGACAAAAACCAGCCTATAAATGTGCAAGAAATTTTGGACAAACATTCTTTGGACAGATTTTTTTTTTTTTTAGCAGAAAGAGGTAGAGAATATAAATATTTCACTCCCTAGGCTTTTGGAAAGGAAAAATGAAGGCAATATTAGAGGAGTTTTGAGGCAAATGTAAAGGAAAGCTTTGAAACTGGAGATCTTAAAGTTAAACATGCTTGCGAAAGTATTGTTAAAAAGTACTGTTTAAGAAAGCAGATATCCACCTCGCCTCTGACTTCTAAAAAGTACCTAGAGTTTGACTGTTAAAACTTTGGTCTTTAATGTATCTTGCTGCTGCTGCTGCTAAGTCACTTCAGTCGCGTCCGACTCTGTGCGACCCCATAGGCGGCAGCCCACCAGGCTCCCCGGCTCCTGGGATTCTCCAGGCAAGAACACTGGAGTGGGTTGCCATTTCCTTCTCTAATGCATGAAAGTGAAAAGTGAAAGTGAAGTTGCTCAGTCGTGACTCTTAGCGACCCCATGAATTGTAGCCTACCAGCGCCCATGGGATTTTCCAGGCAAGAGTACTGGAGCGGGGTGCCACTGCCTTCTCCGTAATCTATGTTACTATGGCATAAGTCTAAAATTTCTGCTCAATTCCAACAACTAAAATATGTAGCCATTATAGCAGGCTTTTGTTCAGTCTTAGTGCAGAAACCTCTGCAGTGAGTGATAGCAACCACACATAGGGTAAATGATGGTTGAATGATGGAATATAAACGCTAAGCTAGAATATAGTTCTGGCTCTGCCAGTATATATTTTTGTGTAACCTTAGATCAGTCACTCTACTTTTTTCTCAAATTTCTCTTCTTACAGGGGGACGATCATAAAAATGACTGGAAACTACCACTTCACTGAGAGATTTTTCTTTATAGGGCTGATGATAAAAACCAATCGAAAGGTCCAGCAAACCTCTTTCAGAGGAAACTAAACTTTTCGAGGACAGGGAACTTTTTTTGAATTAGCAGAATCTTATTTGTATTTCTGTAATACAGTTTCTGGACTCTAAAAAGGTGTCAACAAATATTGTAAATTTATTATTAGGCAGATTGCAGTCTTGGCAGCCTCTTAAATCTCTTTTCTGTGATCCTTTCACACTTGGCATCTAAAAGGCC
This sequence comes from Madoqua kirkii, assembly GCA_006408675.1. Lineage (NCBI taxonomy): Eukaryota > Metazoa > Chordata > Mammalia > Artiodactyla > Bovidae > Madoqua > Madoqua kirkii. The sequence goes on along the minus strand of SJYC01005026.1, from coordinate 5,261 downwards.
GCCGATCTTCGCTCTGTGATAGGTTCCCAAGGCATTTACTTAAAAATATCCAGTCTAGAGAAGTCATTGTCTTTACGGGCACCATTTCGCTTTCTCAAGGCTCAAGGTATTGCACCCAGGCTTGGGATCTGGGTCCGGAGGCTACAGGGAAGAGTTCGGTACGGGAAGCTCATCCTCCCGCCCTCCGGTTGGCTGACTCGCACTCCACTCACGCGGTTCGTGTCTCTGATTGGCCACCGTAGCACCCCCCCCCCCCCCCACCTCCCCCCCCCCCCCGGGCCCCCCCCCCCCCCCCGCCGCCGCCTCGGCTCGCGACTACTTTGTGTGCCCGGGCGGCGCGCTCAGCTCCTCCGGCTCTGCTCGCCGTCAGGGCTGGACTGGGCTATCTCTTCGGCCCACTGCTCTGCATCGCGGGCGCCAGGAATTTTCCCGAGTCCGAGCCGGGTAGGAAGCATCCTAGGGAAAAGCTCCCTCCTCTGCCCCATGTTCTCTTTCCCGTACTGAATAAACTTCCGCCTTTGAGGGGTTGTTGCAGCCGCGGGTCCCGGGGAGAGGCCAGGCACCGACCCAGGCTCTCATGGGGGAGGGGTCTTTCTGTCCAGGCGAATGTGGAAGACCAGCACTCAAAAGATTAAACCGGGCTTCGCTATTCGCATGGGAGTGCGATGCCATTCTATGATCGTGCTTTGCAAGCTGCAGCGGAGCGGCCAGACCTGCGCTACGGGGGCTGAGCAGCAGCGATCACTCCTAAAAAGTAGCAAGGAGCCTGCTTCATATCTCCAGTACCAGTGGTACTTAAGGGCCGCGGGCTGAACTGGCACGGGCCGATCCGTTTCCCGGCGGTTGAGAATACAGCATTCCCCGGAGGTGGCGCTCCCGGGAGTGGGGAAGCCCGGCTCCGCTCGCGCCTCCTTCAGCCTCTGGCCTTCAAGCGGTAGAGGGCGGCCTACACTCGTGTCGGAGTCGGCGCCCGTGCGCACACCCTGCTGCCCCTGCTAGAAGTCTCCCCGTCCCGCTGTGTCCCGCGGCTCAGCCCGGCAGTCGGACGATGCGGCTACGCGGTACACGGGCGCGGCGAGAAGGGGGCGGGGAGAAGCCCCGGCACAGGCGGGGGTCGCCGTAGGAGGCAGTGGCCAGCGCATGCGCGCCTTCTCCCAGAAGCTTGGGACGCTGAGGGGGCGCGCGCTCCCATTCGCGCGGGCACGCTTGCGCTAGCCGAGGCTTCCCCGCCTGCGCTCGCGGTCGGAGCCGCTCAGGCGCGTGCGCGTGTTATCTCCGGTAAACCCGAGTAGCCCGGTTCTCCTCGCTCCCCGCCCTCGCCCCTCGCCGCCCCCCGGCCGACCCTTCCCCTTCCTCTCCTCGCGGAATGGGGCCGGCGCTGCTCGGGGTCGCGCGCCCGGGACCCTGCTCGCGCTCGGTCTCGCGCTGTCAGCGACTGCCTGGCTCGCGCCGCCTCGCGCTTTCCCTCAGTCAGTGGCGCCGAAGGCTCCGTTAAGCAGCGACGGCGGCGGTTCCTGTTTCCGTTTCTTCCTCTCCCTTCAGCAGGGAGTAGCATCCTCCACCCAGCCACCCCTCCCACTTCCCCAACGCCGGGCAGCTGCGGCTGCGGGCTGTAGCGGCGGCGGCGGCTGGGGAACGGCGGAGACCGCCTCTGCTCCCGCCTCGGGTAAGGGGGCGTTTGGGGGCCGGGCCCCGCGCGCCCCGGGGTCTGGACGTGGGCAAGCGCGGGATCTCAGGAGGCTCCGGGGAGGTGCCTGCCGGCCGTCGCAGCTCTCTTTCCCCCGAGGAGACCCCTGGGCCTTTTGCTGCCACTGCTGCTGCTTATGCAGCGGCTCCGGGGAAAGTGGGGAGGGAGCCCCCGAGACCCTCTGATGGGTGCCTTTGCGCGGCCGCGGGGGTGCGGGGGGTGGGGGCCGCGGGCAGGGGACTAGGGACGCCTGCCGCCTCGGCCGGGGCGTGGAGCGGCTCGGCTGCTGCCCTCGGCGTCGCGCATCCTTGGTTAGGGCAGGGGCCGAAACCGGGAAAAGGATGGGGGGCGGGGGTGGGAGGTGTCCCTCGTCTCCTCTGCTCTTACCTGCCCTTTCTCCAGCTACAACACCAGTTCCTTGGTGTCACAGACTGTGGGGAGAAGCATGCTTGTGCGTTAAGGGCTTTCCTGAGGGGTTCTCCGGCAGGAAATCGGGGAGTGGACCCGTGCAAAGATCCGCTCCCGGCCAGGGGCCAGTGCCAGGGCAGTTTCGCGGCTTGAGTGCCGCTGCACCCTCGTTTGACGTGGAAATGATGAGCTGGCTGCTTTAGAGCTCCAAACTTATTTGGGAAGGTTAAATGAGTTCCTAAATATTTATTTATTTAACCTCCAGTTAAAGGAGATTTGTCCTGCAAGAGTGAGTGGGCTGTCGTGTGCAGCACCTGCTTTTTTTTTTTTTCCTCACAGTGGGGATTGCAATCTTCAGCCACACGTAACGTCAGAGACGCAGTGTATTTCTTAAGTTAAATGGCAGTGTCATGGTTAGAATTTATCCCTGGTGAGCTTTAGCGTTTGAGTGAGGCCTTGGATAGAGCAGGGTGTTATTTCTTATTCCCATGTTTGAGTTAGTTTACAGTTGACTTAATCCAGCTCAAGAGTGTGGACCTAGGCAAGTCAGAATCTCCTGTAGAAAACACCCAAACCTCAAGTAACGCAGACTAAATTTTGACATAAGTTTTCTCTCAGTTTACAGTTAAACTCATCACATGTAACTGATTGAACTTTGGCTTGGTTCTCCTTAGAAACTGCAAGCAAGGTTTAATTGCAGTTTTTTGCTCCCTTGTTATTCTTGGGGATAAGTGCATATTTATTTTCTTGATTAAATTTTGTTTTTAATGCATATTTCTTTTAAAGAATGCATCATACAGAAAACTTTTTAGGAGAGAGATTTGCAGCACTATAGAGTTATGCTGAAGTAGTGAAGTAAGTTGTATTCTCTCTTGAAAGTAACTTAAAATTAACCTGAAATCCTATGATGTATAATAAAGCCTTGTACATTGCTAGCCTTGTGAAATATACCATAAAATGCACATAGTAAGTCTTAATTTATACCTATTACAATAGTAAGGGTAAGGTGGGAATTCAAAAATTTGCAATTATGATTTTATAGCTTAGTAGGTAAAAATGCAGGGTGTTAGACATGAATAGGATTTAAGGAACATAGAAGAGTGGTTTGGAGGAGTGAATTTTCCTTTTCCTGCTTTATAAACTGGGGATTCTACTTAAATTGCTGAACAGCTGGGATGAAAGTTGCATAGATAGCAGAAACAGATGCAAAAATGTGTCTTTGATCAAGCAGTGAGTTAACATGAAGAATATCTTGTGGTTTATTAAGACAGTGACTCAAAATAATTTCCATAAAACATAGCATTATATAGATTGTATTTTAAGATGTTCTTAAATTGAAATAGACACTTAAAGTTGTTTTCCTTCAGGTCAGTTTTGAGAGATAGAACTGAAAAACAGTAACTTAGATTACATTCGGCAGTATTTGGTTACAAGTTTTAACTCGTTATTTTAAGGCACTGAAGTGTCTTTAAAAGTGGTGAATTTTTAAATCACTGGTGGCTTGGAAAAACTTGTGTTCCTTGTTTATTTTTTTAAGTGCCCGTTATATCAGTAGGTTGGTCTGGAGGGGGAGCTAGTGCCAAAGCAAAGCATGGCTTAATATATGTTTGAACTTTTTTAAAACACCCCAAACCAGATTTTTATGACCAGAAATTTAATTTTTAGTTAAAAGAGTAAGGGAATTGATAATGGATATATATCTTATCTGTCCATAGTTACTTGTGGAATATATATATTGCATATTACAAATTAGAAGTTTTTTTGTGATCTGAAAATAAATGTATAAGGTTTGTTAAATTTCTCATTTTAAACCTCCAAAAGTATGTCTCCAAACTTAGGGTGTATGATGATAGTTTCTTAACCTTCTTATGCATTGCATCAGAAAGGAAGCAGTATTTGTTAACCCTTTGTGCATGTTGTATCTTAAGTTTTTCTTTATAATATCTATAGTACTAAAATTTCAAAAGAGCTTCAAGTAGAGTCTTAAAAGAGCAAAGATATCAAACGTGTAGTATTCAGCTAGGTATTTATCAATAGCTAGGTATTTATTTATCAATAAATACTAGCTAGGTATTTATCAAAAGTAAAGGTAATTGCAATAAAAAATGGGTCCTTTAAACCTCTGGAGAGCAGGATCCCAAGGTCACTTCTTAATATCTCTCTTCTGCAATATAATGCAGTGAGTCCAGCTGATCTATGAAATTGAACTTGTGCTTTTGAATATGAAGCAGTAATTTTTTAAATCTGTGGCACTTTATTTAGGTTTCTGAACTGCAATCAGTTTTGATTTTACTTCTTACGGTTCATATATTCTTCAAGTTTGGGTTAGGATTGATTGTGTGTACATTAAAATCAGAATATTTTAGTTTTCTGAGGGTAGTAGTTGGGCTCTTCTGCATTGCTATTCATTGTGTAAATAGAATTTCAGTGGTGGTAAAATAAAGTAGATTCTTTGAAAGGAATGAAAATATCTATGAGATACAGAATAGTGAGGTGTTTACTGTATTTAAAAAGTTAATGCTATAAATTAATCAGTTTAATAAGATATTCTAGAATATTTTCATATGTTTTTTCATTTCTTTAATGGTTCTTTTTGATTCACTGCACAGTATGAGTAAGTCTCTTGGATTAATTAAATGGTGAACATACCCATTTCATATTATAGCACACTTATAAAAGTAAAAGCATTTTCATTTCATAGTCATAAAAGCAAATGTAAAAATAAACATGTAATTAAGTTTCTTTACTTAAAAATAAAACAAAATTGAGATTCTAAACAACTCTGAAACCAGCATAATTTTTCTACTCAGGCATCAATACTAGTCCTATTGGTACTTTTCAAATGGGATGCTAATCTCCAGTCTTCTGCAGTCAACAGTAGTATTGTAGATACAGGATTTAGAGGATCAATACCAAGCTTCCCTTGCTTCTCCTGTTGATGATTCTCTGGCTTATATTTCTGTACCATATAGTATATGGTTTTGCAGTTTGAATTGATATTGAATTGTAGCTTGTTATAATGAAAGAAATGGCTATCCACTCCAGGACTATTGCCTGGAAAATCCCATGGACAGAGGAGCCTGGTAGGGTACAGTCCACGGGATCGCACAGAGTCGGACTCGACCGAGCAACTTCACTATTCACTATAATGAAAGAAACATGTCTA
>SJYC01005025.1:0-41623 GCA_006408675.1 Madoqua kirkii | reverse complement strand
GAAATGGCTATCCACTCCAGGACTATTGCCTGGAAAATCCCATGGACAGAGGAGCCTGGTAGGCTACAGTCCACGGGATCGCACAGAGTCGGACTCGACCGAGCAACTTCACTATTCACTATAATGAAAGAAACATGTCTAAAAGTAAGGAATAATTAAAACTGATTCTTTAAGACCTTTTAAAATTCAAAGCAAAGAAGGTTAAATGGGTATATATATATGTATATATATTTTTAACAGATTAATCTCAAGTCTCTACCTTCCTTTCTCTCTACATTCTACTTTCCTGATTACATCTCTCCTACAACCATCCTCCATCATCCTGTGATTTTCTCTTTGTGATAATTAGGAATCAAACCAATAAAATGAACTGTATCATTCACTTGGCATAGTTTTTTCTTCCTTGATTAAATGACTTTATATCAGTCCATATAATATTTTAAAGATAAAGCCCATATGGACTTTATGCAATACTCTAGATTTTCCTTTTAATGGAAGAAGAGCAAATAGGGCCGGTGGGATTATAGCATGTATTTCAATACAAGTTATTCATGCTCTTTACAGAAAGTAGAGCTATAGAGTTAATTTCATTTACAGTTTTAAAGATAGAGGCTTTATTTGCTAAAAACCCAATATTACACTCATGTACTACTTTAAAAAATATCTTTTTGTGATAATTTTTTGTCAGAAAAGAACATGTGAAGAGGAAATGTGTTGAATTTTATGTTTAAAAAAACTGACAAATTGACACATAAGGCTAGAACAGATGTAATTCAAACTTGCCTTTGCTATCATTCTCTTTTCTTTTGTATTGGTTTTATAGTATAACTTCTCATTTAAGCACTGGAATAAAGCTTTGAAGATCACTCCTAAAATGCTCCCCTGTATTTGTTGTATCTAAGAACTTGGGTTTTTTTTGGAAATTAAACTGATTCAGTGATAAACTGAATAAACATGATTTAACATATTTACGTTAAGAAGATCAGGCTTAATGTTTCTACTTGTCACAGTCTGAATGACTGGTAGGTGTAAATAAGGCTCATATTAGAAAATAAATAATAAACTATTGATGCTAATCTTTGATGTAAATGGGACATTAAGCTCATGTTTATTTTAGCATCTCAGTTAAGAGAAGTGTTACATCATGTGAGTTGTAAATGCTATAGCTGTTTGTAAATGAACAAAAGTGAAGGGAAATGGAAGATTGTTCTATTTGATTTACCCCAAATTTGTAACTAAAATGAACCTGTTTTGTATCTGTGTAAATCTTATTTTTTTAAGACTGTTAATGAACCATGAATGAGTTTTAAATTTTTACTAATTTATGGCTGGCTGTTTATATCCCTGAGATGAGATAAATGCTGTTTAATATGACTTAATACCTAGAGCTTTAGAATAAATTTGTCTGTAGTAAAAATGGTATTTACAAACCATCAAGCTGTAAAAGCATCCCAGTGTTATTAAATGAGTTAATATTCCATAAGCTAGCTTTTAAAATCACTTCTATAGTTTTTAAAATTAATTTGTTGTAATATCTTGATAAATAGTAAAGGTGGAAAAATATAGTTTATAGCTTTTATATTTCATTCATTGTCTCAGCCTTAGGTAAGCTTGGGACCAGTGAAGGGTGGAGGACTCAGAGAGGGGATGTACTGGTTGATGAACCTGCTTTCTTTAGAGGTGAGGGAGATTTCTTTTTCAGTTTTTTCCACTCCATCCACTCCCTTCATCTCTCTGTTTATCATCTGTCTTCCAACAGTGGTGACAAATCTGGGAGTTACCTTTGCAGGATTTTTTTTTTTTTTTCTTTCTTAGAGTTCATAGAATATTTCCTGGTAAGACATTAGCTTTTATGTTAACAGTTTTATTAAAATGGCTTCATTCTCTTGCAACAGTAGGCAGGAGACTGGAAGAAATACAGATTGACGTGGGGTTTAATTATTGAAAGTCACTCAGTTGTGTCTGACTCTTTGCAACCACCGCATGTGCTATATATAGTCTGTGGAATTCTCCAGGCCAGGATACTGGAGTGGGTAGCTGTTCCCTTCTCCAGGGGATCTTCCCAGCCCAGGGATGGAACCCAGGTCTCCCCCATTGCAGGCGATTCTTTACCAGCTGAGCCACCAGGGAAGCCCAAGAATACTGGAGTGGGTAGTCTATCCTTTTTCCAGTGGATCTTCCTGACCAGGAGTTGAACCGGAGTCTCCTGCATTGTAGGCGGATTCTTTACCAACTGAGCTACCAGGGAATCCCAATTCATTATTAATCATTTATTAATGATTTTATATAAAAAGGGATATGGGAGGTGCTGGTTGATTGTTAGGAGTCCTGTATCAGTCATATTATTGTTCTGCTTACTATTAAATACATGGCAGTCGCTTCTTCCATTTCTTGAAATGCAGTCTTATGCCTTTTCTGTTATTTCTGTCTTCATCTGTGGAATTTCTGACTACACGGAATTGCTTTTTAGAATGTCTCTTTACCTCCTTCATATGCCTCATTGGAATAATTTAATGTTTAAAAAAAAACAAACAAACCCAAACAGTAGGAACCTATGTCCATTGACAAGAACAGCTCTGAAACAAAAATGGACAGTAATGTTCTCTTTTCATGGGAGTAATTTTAGCAGATTTAAGCCAGTTATTGTGGAATATTCACAAGGAAAAAGTGTATATTTGAATATCAGGGCCCTAGTCATTAGAGATCTGACTGATTCAATTTCTCTAACATATGGAGTTGTACCTGAAAGAGATACATTCAGTAGAGATTGTAATTTTTTGTATGTGTTTTGTAACTACTTAATTCAGTCAGTTACCAAATGGCAAAAGGTTGTAATTTTGAGAAAAATCTATTCTTTAGAACTTAAGCCAGGGTAAATATTTTGTTTTCTTTTTGCAAGTTTCAAATTTTTATTTATCTTTTTGAAAGTTATTGAAATTCTAGGATTTAGAAGGTGGTAATTGAAGCTCTTGAGTCAAAAAGTCTTTCTTTAGAATCGGTTAAATAGGCCTCAGTGCACGAGAGAGGTAGATTTATTGAATAATTCTGACTGCTTCCTCTGACATGATTACAGACATCTGGGCCTTCCCCAGTTAGAACTGTTTGTTTTTAAGATCCAAGCAGTAGATTACCAGCTTGATACTTACAGGTGTAAAGCATTCATAGAATGAATGATATAATGTTATTTTTAATTTGTAAGTAAATGAGGACTGTGCTACTTGTGCTGAGTAGGCTAAAGAGTTGTATACCTAATAAGGATGTACAAATAATAATAAACTAAAGAAACTTGCTAATATGCAATTAGGAATGGTTCCTCTTATTAGTGTTTATAATGGCACAAATTATAATGGTGAAAATGAAATCAGCGAAGAACTGTTTTGGAGCAGTTTGTTAGATAAACGGAAATGAGAGCACGTTCTCTGTTCTATAACTGTCTGCAGAAGTTCACTTAGAGCCATGCAGAATCCTACCTAAAAGGAAATAATGATCAACAACTAAAGTATTTTCGAAGGAAATGTGCTTATTTTTTCTGTGTATATTTGCACAGTGCCTGTCACCTTCTCTTTCCATGTCAAATATAAGGTTAGAAAGTCAGGTAGTTAACTTTTGAAAATTCTGAAGGGAAAATTCTGAAGTTTGGAAAAAGGCTGGTTTCTTCATGTTTTAGTACTCCTTTTTGACATAAAATTTTCTGAGAGCTCCACAGTTGTAAAGTTAAAATCTGAGTTCTTTCTTAGTAATTTTTTTGGATTGCTTTATTGAAGTCTATTGGATAGGGAGGCCTGGTGTGCTGTGGTTCATGGGGTTGTAAAGAGTTGGACATGACAGAGACCGAACTGAACTGATTGAAGTTTAATTAATTTATATATCATAAAATTCACCATTCAAATTTTAGTAAATTTATATAGTTGATGTCTCAGTGGTATAGAATCTGCCTGCCCATGCAGGAGATGTGGTTCAGTCCCCGGGTCGGGAAGACCCCCTGGAGAAGGAAATGGCAACCCACTCTATTATTCTTGCCTGGAGAATCCCATGGACAGAGGAGCCTGGTGGTACAGTCCATGGGATTGCGACTTCGTGACTAAACAGCAATAATATAGTCATACAACAGTTATCACAATCCAATTTTAGAACATTTTTGCCTTCTAGAAACGTCCTCTTGCCCATTTGCCCAACCCCTATTCCTGCCTCAGCTCCAGGCAACCACTTGTCTGTATTTTGTCTCTGTAGTTTTGCAATTTATAGAAATTAGACATTAATGGAATCATACAGTAAATGGTCTTTTGTTTCTTGGCTCTTTTCATTTAGTATGGATTAAGAATGGATAAAGTAGAAAAGCTTTGAGCTTGGAATCTGGAGACCTGGATAGGAGTATTATCTCTGCCACCCAGATGTATAAACTTGGGTAAATTTGCCCTTTCTGGGCCTCTGCTTCTTTCTCCATCAAGTGGATTATTTTAATTTTCTTCTATTTTGGTTTTCTCACCTTGGTAGACATTCACTGACCTTTCCCTGGACGTACCTTAAATATGTTTTTATCTGAATCAAAAACAAGGCTTATGGTCTTAAGAAGTGACTTAGCAATGGACAAATCTGAGACTGCCTTGAAGCATCAGGATGGCTGATTAAACCTTTTCTTGGGCATTTTTTAGTTCATGTGTATAACTTTTGAGCATAGGGATAGTCTTAATTGTTGACTTAATAATTAAGACTTTTGAAGAGAATAAAAGCAAAGTTGAGTAATTGTCAGAGGTAGGGCTTTAAAAGTGATGGAAGCTTCTTAGGAACATATGAAAAAATCATGCTTTTTAGTTATTTTTTGTTCTGGAAGTAGAAAGTGGAGTAGAGCATTTTTAGTTAAGTTTGAGCCAGGTTGGGCTCCAGGAAGAAGAGCCAAAGGAGATATATGGCTATTGTTGGGAAGATGGTACTAGGGCTCATCTGGAGGCAAAGCTGACAGATAAGATTCAGGTGACAAATTAAGGGAAAAATATGTGTATAGGGAATTAAAAATGAGGGTTGTGCATGTGTATACATATGTGTAGCAGGTATAGACCACAGACTGAGTAGGCTGGTATCAGGTATATGCCAAAGGTGTAATTTTCAGTATAGTATAGTAAAGAATTGATGCTTTTGAACTGTGGTGTTGGAGAAGACTCTTGAGAGTCCCTTGGATTGCAAGGAGATCCAACCAGTCCATTCTAAAGGAGATCAGCCCTGGATGTTCTTTGGAAGGACTGATGCTAAAGCTGAAACTCCAGTACTTTGGCCACCTCATGCGAAGAGTTGACTCATTGGAAAAGACTCTGATGCTGGGAGGGATTGGGGGCAGGAGGAGAAGAGGATGACCGAGGATGAGATGGCTGGATGGCATCACCGACTTGATGGATATGAGTTTGAGTGAACTCTGGGAGTTGGTGATGGACAGGGAGGCCTGGCGTGTTGCAGTTCATGGGGTCGCAAAGAGTTGGACACGACTGAGTGACTGAACGGAACTGACAGTAAAAGGTAGGGCATTGAAAAACAACTAGCTAAATTTTAAAATCAGAGTGCTGTGACTACTTTTAAATGTTCAATAACTTTGACTCTTAGAAACTATCAGAGGTTCTTATGTCATCTACAGTAGTAGGAAGTATGGCTATAAAATGATTGAACCTTTATTTTTGTCCAACATAGTGGAATATACGAGTGGTGACTTGCAAAGCAGGCCTTGTAGAGGAGGGGAGTGTAGCTGTAAATATATTTTACTGATGGTGTCATTAGAGCAGCATAAAAAAATTTGTTTATGCTTTATAGTCACACTGTTTTGCTTGAAATGGTATTTTTATTTTAAATCATCTTATGATAACCAAAAATATCCCCAAATCAAACCTGTATTAAATGAAGATTTTTCACTTTTGGTAGTATTATGAAGATTATAAGACTTTAAGTGAGTTCCAAAAGTAGAATCCCAAAGCTTATTGTGCAATGGCAGCATTCTTGGAATAAATTTAAAGCTTTCTATGGTGACTGTTTTTATGACAATAATATTCTTTTGAATATATGCTATACCATGTATTTTTAAATGTCCCACTGAAATTGTGACCTCATGGACAGTAGCCTACCAGGCTCTTCTGTCCATGGGATTCTCCAGGCAAGAATACTGGAGTGGATTGCCATTTCCTTCTCCAGGGAATCTTTCCCACCCAGGGATCAAACCTGGGTCTCCTGCACTGTAGGCAGATTGTTTATTATCTAAGCCACCAGAGAAGCCCACATATAAAATACCTAAATATAAATTATGTAATTGAAAAAATTTCAGTGTAAGGAAAGGGAAACTTCTTTCTATAACTTATGAAGCTTCAAAATGTTAAAGATAATCATCATTCATATTTTCCCAGGGAATTTTAATTTTCAGTCTTAATAAGTGACAGCTGTCAGAAGGTATAGCCATTTCTACATTTAGAATTCTTTTTCTTTATACGAAGAAAGTGAAAGTGTTCATTGTTCAGTCATGTCTGACTTTTTGCGACTCCATGGACTAGAGTCCTACAGGCTTCTCTGTCCACGGGATTCTCCAAGCAAGAGTACTGGAGTGGGGTGCCGTTCCCTTCTCCCCCAGGGAAGCATAGTTCTCTCACATACTTGTCCTTAAGAAAATAGCTATTAGGGATTTGTTGAATAATCAGATACTATTTTCATATTTAAGCAAAACACCAAGCTAGACTAGGAACTACATTAAAGCCTAAAATGATTAATTTCTAAGTTTTAAAAAATTCTTAAAGGGTGCTGCAAAGTATTAACGTTTGTTTAACAGTTCTTTTCTGACTGACTTCCTACAGGGGCTATTTCAGACCTTTTCTACCTCTTTCCCAGCCTGTAATGGTATACTGCTGTCAGACTTTGCAGGTTATTTCACTTGCTTTTTTTGAAAAGTGTAAGACAGTTAAGACCATCAAACAGAGGCTTCCTCAGCTTTGCTTTCTTTATCAGTAAATTGTGTAATTACCCCTCCTCTGTACCATTTGGTGTCTGGGATGTGTCCGTTAGGCTTTCACGACTACTTCATGACCATTTGTATCCCAGCTACTCTTAAGAATGGGGCTTCCCTGGTGGCTCAATGGTGAAGAATCTGTCTGCAGTGCAGGAGATGCGGGTTTGACCCCGGATTGGAAAGACAATATCCCTTCTCTTCCCCAGGAGAAGGAAATGGCAACCCACAGCAGTATTCTTGCCTGGAACATTCCATGGACACAGGAGCCTTGTGGGCTACTGTCCACGGGGTCACAAAGAATTGAGCATGACTGAGCTACTGAGCACACAAGAGATTAAAAACAAAATTCTATAACAAGATGAAGCTGTGCTTGTTTGAGTACCTTTAGAATATATATAGGTTCATTAAGTTCACTCCTTTATCATTTTAATTTCAGTTTCTCCTAGCAGCATCTTTACTGGCCTAAAAAAAGGCAACAACAAAACCCCAAACCACTTTGCCACTTCCTCCATCCTCTGCTCCTGCCCCCCACCCCCATTTCTTTTGGTGTCACCCACAACCCAAAGTAAAAGCAGTATGTCTCTTGTTTTAATTTTTCTACCTTCTTTTTCAGTAAAACTATTCTCCTTGTCTTTATTACTGACCTTCTGAACTGCCAAACAGAGGCATTTCTAGTATTAGTTTTAGCTTTTAAATTTTTCAGATCAGACAGTGTGAATCCCTTCTCCTGATTTTCCTTGTAACTCAGTAGTCCTGGTTCTCCTATATATTCTAGAAACTCTTCTTTTCTTTCACAGAGTCAACCTCTTTATTAAGTATTAGCCTTATACATTTTTCTTGATCTAGACTTTTTTCCTTGTAATGTTACAGTGTTTTTTAGCTTCAGTGAATACCTCTTTTAGACAACTCCCACCCATATGGAAGCTGCTTGACTTTCAGTTTCCAGCTTTAGAGCGCCACCTGTTTGTTATTCCTTCAAGCTCAATGTACTCAGTTCTGAATTTTCTCTCATCCAAACTGTATTCTTCTTTCTAACTTCCCTTTATTATTGGCTCATCCCTCTTGTCCAAATTTGAATTCTGAGTTATCTTTGAATTCCCTCCCCATCAGATCCTTTCCATTGTCAAGCTGTAAATTCTGTACTTCATCTGCTCTATTTCCTCTTTTTTAACTATAGAAATTCAAAGTTCTCATACTACTAACATAAATAATTATAATTTTATAATTGCTGCAATAGAAGGAGAGGCGAAAGAGGCAGTTCTCCTAGGATGTGATCGGTAGGGAAAAAAAGTGACATTTAAGCTTAGCACCAAAGAATAAGTAGGGAAATTCTAGGCAGGAAAACTGAATAAAGACTTATTCAAAGTTTATTGTATGTTGTCAGCTCATAAGACTTCTGTTTTAATCCTTACTGTTTGTGGGTGTTTTTCCTATTGGCACGTGCTGTTGCCTTTCTTCAGATATTGAAGATCCAGAGAATGAATAATGTAAAGCCAGAGTGACACAAAATAATGTATGTCTTATATTACCTAGCTTTGAGTGGGCAGAGTGGTAAAAATGTGAAGGGGTGAAAAGTGAGTACCGTTTGCACTGATGACTAGAAGCTGTCTTGAAGGTCCCTGACACTTGGAATGTAAATCTTCACTGGGCAGCTCTTTTCAGTCTACCGTTGGTCTTAAACAACTCAGGTTGGAACTGTCCAGGTCCACTTATACTTTATATTTTCAGTAGTAGATGCTACAGAACTATAAGGTGTCTGGTTGATTGAATTTGTGAATGTGGAGGAGCTGCAGTTACTGAGGGCTGACTATAAATTACACTTGGATTAACCCCCACACATTTTCAAGGGTCAAATGTAACTCCATATGGCTTTATCTTTTATTTTTGCCTCTTTCCACACATGTTTGATTGCCCTATAATAGAACTTGGTAATATCTTTATATTAATAGCCACTAATAACAAAAGTAAATTAACTGAGGGTCACGACAAGTAAAGAAATGATTTACTATTTCTGTTCCCTTAGAGAAGCAAGATGTTTTGTGCTTTTCAAATGGGAAACACTGAAAATAACAAAAATTCTACAATGGTTAAACCAAAATGTGACTTTCTGACTTTGTAAGTAGAACAACCTAGACCGCATATTAAAAAACAGAGACATTGCTTTGCCAACAAAGGTCCGTGTAGTCAAAGCTATGGTTTTTCCAGTAGTCATGTATGGATGTGAGAGTTGAACCATAAAAAAAGCTGAGTGCCGAAGAACTGATACTTTGGAACTGTGGTGTTGGAGAAGACTCTTGAGAGTCCCTTGGACTGCAAGGAGATCCAAACAAACCATCCTAAAAGAAATCAGTCTTGAATATTTATGGGAAGGGCTGAAGCTGAAGCTAAAACTCCAGTACTTTGGCCACCTGATGCAAAGAACTGACTCACTGGTAAAGACCCTGATGCTGGGAAAGATTGAAGGCAGGAGGAGAAGAGGATGACAGAGGATGAGATGGTTGGGTGGCATCACCGACTCAATGGACATGAGATTGAGTAAACTCTGGGAGTTGGTGATGGACAGGGAGGCTTGATGTGCTGTGGTTCATGGGGTCGCAGAGAGTCGGACATGACTGAGAAGAGACTGAACTGAAAATGGAGATAGAGCACTCCAGGAACAGCCAGATCCAAAAATTTAAATGTCTTCTGGATCTTCTTCATTTCTTGACTTCTTTCTTTGTGTTGGTCCTATTATCTGCTTATGTTAGAAGGCTTTTTTCAACAGAAATGTATGGACTCAGACTACTGAGAACTTAAATTTCTGAAGGAAGACCTATAATTGGACCCATCCTTGGAGAATTGCCATTGTCCCTAGAACCACATAAAATGGCAGAGGGTCAGTTCCCCAAAGGATGGGAACACTATAAACCAGAGAAATGGGAGAAGGAATGAGAAGTAGGCAAAAACCATCTATAAGCATTAGATAGGAGGAGGAAAGGAAGGGAGTAGGAGAGACAGGGAAAGGTAAATGCATATACAGGAGAGAGAAGCAGGTTAAGGAAAAGGAACTATTATTAGTTGAGAGTTTACTGTTTGCTAAGCCTTGGGTTCCCCTTCATGGATCACAACCTTGTCGTGACTAAGGGGATTGCATACCTCAGTGATGCTATGAGCCATGCCATGCAGGGCCACCCAAGATGGACTGGTCATAGTGAAGAGTTTTGACACAGTGGAGTCCACTGGAGGAGGAAATGGCAACCTGTTCCAGGATTCTTGCCTAGAGAACCCCATGAACAGTATGAAAAGGCAAAATGATACGATACCTGAAGATGAGAACCTTGCTGAAGATGAGGAAGCATGGTGTCCAGTATGCTGAGGAAGAACAGAGGGCAATTGCTAATAACTTCAGAAAGAATGAAGTGGCTGTGCCAAAGTGGAAATGACACTCAGTGGAGGTTGTATCTGTTGGTGAGAGAAAAGGCCGATGTTGTAAAGAACAATATTCATAGGAACATGGACTGTTAGGTCCATGAATAAAAGTAAACCAGATGTGGTCAAGCAGGAGATCACAAGGTTGAACATTGACATCTTAGAAATCAGTGAACTAAAAGGGACAAGAATGGGCAAATTTAATTCAGATGACCATTATACCTACTACTGTGGGCAAAATTCTTTAGAAGAAATGGAATAGTCCTCATAGTTAACAAAAGAGTCTGAAATGCCGTACTTGGGTGAAACCTCAAAAACAACACAGTGATCTTGGTTCATTCCAAGGCAGCATCACAGTAATCCAAGTCTATGCCCTAATCCCTGATGCTGAGAAAGCTGAAGTTGAAGAGTTCTGTGAAGACCTACATACAACACCTTCTAGAACTAATACCAAAAGAAAAGATTCCCTTTTCATCATAGGGGATTGGAATGCAAAAGTAGGAAGTCAAGAGATACCTGGAATAACAGGCAAGTTTGGCAAATGAAGCAGGGCAAAGGCCGACAAAGTTTTTTTAAAAGAACATGCTGGTCATAGCAAACACCCTTTTCCAACAGTACAAGAGACAGCTCTACACGTGGACATCACCAGATGTCAATACTGAAATCAGATTACTTCCCTCATGGCTCAGTGGTATAGAATCCCCTGCCAGTGCAGGAGGCTTGGGTTCAGTCCCTGGGTTGGGAAGATACCTTGAAGAAGGAAATGGCAACCTACTCCAGTATTCTTGCCTGGGGAATTCCACAGACAGAGGAACCTAGATGGCTCCCATCCATGGGGTTGCAAAAGAGTTGGACACGACTTAGTGACTAAACAGCAGCAACAATGTTCTTTGCAGCTGAAGATGGAGAAGCTCCATACAGTCACCAAAACAAGACCTGAAGCTGACTGTGGCTCAGATCATGAGCTCTATATTGCAAAATTCAGGCTTAAATTGAAGAAATCAGGGAAAACCACCAAGCCATTTGGGTAAGACCTAAATCAATCCCTTATGATTATACAGTGGAGGTGATGAATGGATTCAAAGGATTAGATCTTGTAGACAGATCAGGTAGTGTGCCTGAAGAACTATGGACAGAGATTTGTAACACTGGGAGGCAGTGGCCAAAATCATCCCAAAGAAAAAGAAATGCAAGAAGACAAAGTGGTTATCTAAGGAGGCTTTACAGATAACTGAGGAGAGAAGAGACATGAAAGGCAAGGGGCAAAGGGAAAGATACACAGGACTGAATGGAGAGTTCTAGAGAATAGCAGGAAGAGATAAGAAGCTCTTCTTAAATGAACAATGCAAACGGATAGAGGAAAACAATAGAATGGGAAAGACTAGAGATTTTTTCAAAACAATTGGAGATATCAAGGGAACATGTCATGCAAGGATGAGCATGATAAAGGACAGAAATTTTAAGGACCTACCTGAAGTAGAAGAGGTCAAGAAGAGGTAGCAAGAATACACAGAATAACTGTACAAAAGAGGTCTTAATGACTTGGATAACCATGATGGTGTGGTCATTCACCTAGAGCTAGACATCCTGCAATGTGAGGTCAAATGACTTAGGAAGTATTACTACCAACAAAGCTAGTGGAAATGACAGAAATCCAGCTAAGCTATTTCAGTTCAGTTCAGTTCAGTCGCTCAGTTGTGTCCGACTCTTTGCGACCCCATGAATCACAGTACGCCAGGCCTCCCTCTCCATCACCAACTCCCGGAGTTCACCCAGACTCATGTCCATCGAGTCAGTGATGCCCTCCAGCCATCTCATCCTCGGTCATCCCCTTCTCCTCCTGCCCCCAATCCTTCCCAGCATCAGAGTTTTTTCCAATGAGTCAACTCTTCGCATGAGGTGGCCAAAGTACTGGGGTTTCAGCTTTAGCATCATTCCTTCCAAAGAAATCCCAGGGCTGATCTCCTTCAGAATGGGCTGATTGGATCTCCTTACAGTCCAAGGGACTCTCAAGAGTCTTCTCCAGTTCAAAAGCATCAATTCTTTAGCACTCAGCCTTCTTCACAGTCCAACTCTCACATCCAGACATGACCACTGGAAAAACCATAGCCTTGACTAGACAGACCTTAGTTGGCAAAGTAATATCTCAGTTTTTGAATATACTATCTAGGTTGGCCATAACTTTTCTTTCAAGGAGTAAGCATCTTTCAATTTCTTGGCTGCAGTCACCATCTGCAGTGATTTTGGAGCCCCCCAAAATAAAGTCTGACACTGTTACCACTGTTTCCCCATCTATTTCCCATGAAGTGATGGGACCGATGCCATGATCTTCGTTTTCTGAATCTTGAGCTTTAAGCCAACTTTTTCACTCTCCTGTTTCACTTTAATCAAGAGACTTTTTAGTTCTTCCTCACTTTCTGCCATAATGGTGGTATCATGTGCATATCTGAGGTTATTGATATTTCTCCCGGCAATCTGGATTCCAGCAATGGCCAGAGGACTAAAAAAGGTCAGTTTTTATTTCAATTCCCAGGGCAATGCCAAAGAGAGTTCAAACTGTTAATACCATACAGTTGTGTTCATTTCACATACTAGCAGGGTAGTACTCAAAATCCTTCAAGCTAGGCTTCAGCAATACCTGAACTGAGAACTTCCAGAGGTACAAGCTGGGTTTAGAAAAGGCAGGGGAACCAGAAATCAAATTGTTAACATTTGTCGGATCATGGAGAGAGCAAGGGAATTTCAGAAAAACACCTACTTCTGCTTCATTGACTACTCTAAAGCTTTTGACTGTGTGGATCACAACAAACTGTGCAAAATTCTTAGAGATAGGATACTAGGCAAACTTATCTGTCTCCTGAGAAACCTGTATGCGGGTCAAGAAGCAACAGTTAGAGCCAAACATGGAACAATGGACTGATTCGAAATTGGGAAAGGAGTCCATCAGTGCTGTATTTGTCATCATGCTTATTTAACTTTTATCTAGTGTACATCATGCAAAATAACTGGTTGGATGAGTCACAAGCTGAAATCAAGATTGCTGGGAGAAATATCAACAACTTCAGATATGCAGATGATACCACACTAATGGCAGAGAGCAAAGAGGAAATAAAGAGTTTGTCTATTCATCTGTTTAGAAGTTTGGGTTGCTTCTAGTTCTTGGCAGTTATAAGTAAAGCTGCTGAAACATTTGAGAGTAACTTTGTAAGAACACGAGTTTTCATTTCCTTTTGGTAAATACCTAGGAGTGGGATTGCCGAATCATATGGTAAGTGTATGTTTACTTTTCTAAGAAACTGCCAAAATATTTTCTAAACTTGACTTTACCATTTTGTATTCCCATGTTCAATGTATTTGAGTTCCAGCTGATCTTCATCCTTGCTAGCACTTGGTATTGTCAGGTTTTTTTTAAGTTTTTTTCATAGATTTATGTCATTGTGCTTTTAATTTGTATTTTCCTAATGACTCATGATGCTGAGTATATCTGTGGTTTAAAATGCATTTCTTTAACAGTCTGAGAATGTGTTATTTGTTTTTAAAAAAATGATTGCATTTTTTCCCAGTGTCATACAGTAAATGGCTTTGACAAGGCCTTTGATGAGCATTTGGGTTATTGCTCCCACATCACACAATCCAGAGGACACCATTCACATACACACACACACACACACACACACACACATACACACACAAACACACACAATATCATTCACAGACATACACACACAAAGTGCTCTGTGGAGGTGTGCAGTGCAGCAGTCCTGGCTATATATTTATAGCTGTTATCTTGAGTTATTGATAATTAGTTTCCATGGAAAACTTGAGAAGTATCAACTGATGCATTTAAAAAATAAGTTTTCAGGATTTCCCTGAAATGAAATTTTGTCCAGGAACAGGTCCTGAAAAAATGCCCTACAGGCAGTATGGCTAATGGATCAGTCTTGGGAGATAGAAAGGCCTCTTTCAAATTCTCAGCTCCTCCATTTACAGCATTTACAGTGACTTTGGACATCTTATCCGGATTCTCTGAAGCCATTTTTTTCCCCAGCAAAACAGCATTGATAATATCTCCCTTTTATAGATGATGTGATAAGAATTATCAGTAATGCATACAAAATACCTGACACAGGGTCTTTTCAGTTCAGTTGCTCAGTTGTGTCCAACTCTTCGTGACCCCATGGACTGCAGTATGGCCAGCCACCTCACGTAAGTGGGACTGATTCTAGAAAGCAAGGGTTGGTCAGTGAGCCAAGGGACATGAGGAAGAGATAAAAACTTCCGTGGGCAGTGGAGAGTGGGGGCAGGGGACCGCACATCAGTGGCACAGTATTTGGTTAAAAATAATGAACTAATAAGATTGAGTGATATGAAGGGGTGGGGGAAAATAATAGGATAACAGTATTCAGAAGTATACACTAAAAGATCTTGTACCTGCACTGTCTGATACAATAGCTCCAAACCACACATAACTATTGAGCACTTAACAACTGCTGAGTTCGGGGCTTCCCTGGTGGTGCAGTGATTAAGAATCCGCCTTGCAATGCAGGGGATACCTGTTCGGTCCCTGGTCTGGGCAGATCCCAAATGCCTCCGAGCAACTAAGTGCATGCACCACAACCACTGAGGCTGTGCTTTGAAGCCCGGGAGCCACAACTACTGAGCCCCAAGCTGCAGCTACACAAGCCCGCGTGCCCTAGAGCCCGTGGTCTGCAACAAGAGAAGCCACTGCAGTGAGGAGCCCCGTGCACTGCAATCAGAAGGTAGGCCCTTCTTGCTACAACTAGAGAAAGCCCACCCACAGCAAGGAACACCCAGCACAGCCAAAGATAAAAATAACTTTTTACAAAGTGGTGAGTTCAGATGGAGATGTGCTATGAGTTAGGTAGGTGCACTGGATTTCAAAGACTAATATGAAAAAATACATAAAGTATGTCATCAATAATTTCTATACAGATTGTGTGTTGAAATGGTAATATCTTGGTTATATTGGGTTAAGTAGAATATAATTTAAAATCAGTTTCATCTGTTGCTTTTTACATTTTAATATGGATTTTGAACTGTGGTGTTGGAGAAAACTCTTGAGAGTCCCTTGGACTGCAAGGAGATCCAACCAGTCCATCCTAAAGGAGATCAGTCCTGGGTGTTGTTTGGAAGGAATGATGCTAAAGCTGCAACTCCAGTACTTTGGCCACCTCATGCGAAGAGTTGAATCATTGGAAACAGACTCTGATGCTGAGAGGGATTGGGGGCAGGAGGAGTAGGGGACAATCAAGGATGAGATGACTGGATGGCATCACCCACTAGATGGATGTGAATCTGAATGAACTCTGGGAGTTGGTGGACAGGGAGGTCTGGTGTGCTGCAATTCATGGGGTCGCAAAGAGTCAGACACGACTGAGTGACTGAACTGACCAACTGACTGACTGATGGCTACTATAAAATTTTAAGTTACATAGTGGCTCTCAACTATGGGTTGTATTATATTTGTATTGGACAGAACTGTTCCACACCAGTCCAATACATGTTCCGTGTTTTGCACCAGTGATTCTCAACCAGGAGTGATTCTTGCCCTCCATGGGACATCTGCAATGTCTGGAGACATCTTTGATCTTCACAACTGGGGGGGAAGGAATATTGCTGGTATTTAGTGGATAGAAGCCAGAGACCTGTGAAACTTCCTACAATCAGAGGCAGTCCCACAGCAGAGGATTATCCAGATCTGAATGTCAACAGTGCCGAATTTGAGGTACCTTACTTCCGGTGATACAAGGATATTTTGCTTAAATTATCTCACTAAATCCTATGAATTCCAAGATGCACTGGACACCTCATACAACAAAAATGATCCAACATCAAATGTCATTAGTTTCAAGGCTAAGAAACTCTGCCCTTGCCATCACTATAGGGTGCTGGGAGACCCAACAAGGGGCTACAGTTTCAGCTTAAGTGTGAGGATGTAAGGGTTTTCTCTGGAGTGAAGACAGTGAGACCCATAATAACATCCTCTGCCGTACATCTGTGAATCAACAGGCAGTACATTAAATACCTTCTATTGGTGTTATTTAATGCCCAGGAGAGCACTAGTGAGGTGGGGAATATCTCCATTTTACTGATCACATTGCCTGCGGTTCATAGGACCAAGGAACTTGGCTGACCAATTGCACTTAGGGACAGGGAGGCAGATTGGAATCGCAACCATCTAACTCCACTGCATGAGCCTTATCCACCACAGGGACAAGGATTCTAACCACTTAGATAAAAGTTCAAGTCTCCAAAAACAATCTTTTTATGTCCATCAGGAGGCCCACTCCCCTAGTCAAGTCACCTCACTGGTTTCCTATTGACCACGTCTGTCTTCCAGTTTTCTTCATGCCACAGTGATCTTTCCCCAAACCCTAAAACTTTCAATATTTCTTTAATTACCCTTCAGGTATATTCTTTGTCATGGGTTAGAAACTATGAATTGGATTCAAGGAATTTTTCTTAAGTCTGCACGATGTATTTGGAGTTGTGCTAAGAATTAAAAATAGCTTCACAGCATTATGCTAGTGACTGTCATTAATAGAAATGTATCTTATAGACAGGCTTAATGATGGCACTCTTCCCTGTAAACCAACATTTGAGGGCAGTATTTTGCTCATGTAGTGTGGGACCCGTGACCATGTGGGTAAAAACACATTTAGAAGATTTAAATAGTTATCAAACCAGCAACAAGTGGGTTGAAATGAGAATACTTTCATTTGGGGGTTAGGGCAACTTATGTTTTACTTTAAACATTTTTAACTTTAAATCTACAGGTTTGTTCTACAAACGATCAATACTTGGAGGAAAGAGCTCTGATGTATATCTTTTTCTGTATTTCCAGCAATAACTGAATACATGGTGCACTTTGCTAGATACCAGCTATCAAATCAAAAACCTTGTGATGATCCTGAAACAGTTTTGACAGTGTAAAAGCTCTTAAGTGCCCCCTAGTGGGAATAAAGTGATATATTATACTATATATTTTAAAATTCATTACTGAAAATCTCTCTTCACCTTGGTAGCCCCAGCATGACTTAAGGCCTATGAATAAAAAGCAGAAAGTAGTATCTTGTTAAAAATATACATTCTTATATCTTTTTATTTAGTTTACCTGATGTAGTCTTACTCGTCTGTCTCCCCCGCCTCTGCCCTTGCTGTTGTTTAGTCGCTCAGTCATGTTGAGCTCTTTTGCGACCCCATGGACTGTAACCTGCCAGGCTCCTCTGTCCATGGGATTTCCCAGGTAAGCATACTGAAG
This sequence comes from Madoqua kirkii, assembly GCA_006408675.1. Classification (NCBI taxonomy): domain Eukaryota; kingdom Metazoa; phylum Chordata; class Mammalia; order Artiodactyla; family Bovidae; genus Madoqua; species Madoqua kirkii. The sequence continues at coordinate 23,960 of SJYC01005025.1, read as the reverse complement.
GGGGTTACCAGTTCCTCCTCCAGGGCATCTTCCCATCCCAGAGACTGAACCCAGGTCTCCAGCTTGGCAGGTGGATTCTTTACCATTGAGCCACCTGGGAAGCCCACCCTCCTCTGCCCTAGGCATTACAGAAAAACCTTTTGTATTAGTTGCAGTACGCCTATGTCCTGAAAAGAATGAACTCTGAAATCTGACCGAATTAATAATATGCAGGTTTCTTTCCCTCTTATGTCACCATCCCATGAAGATATTTGATGAGTAGCCTTCCTTATGATGACTCGGAGCTCCTCGCATCTTGTAGCTCAGCCCTAAAGGAAGCGATCAGAAAACTTCCTGTGAAGGTATTTTGGGCGGTGTGGGCTACAGGCTCTCTCAAAATGCTGCCAGCTCCGTGGTTTTGGCATGTGACGATATGTAAATGAATGAGTATGGCTGTGTGCCAATAAAACTGTGGTTATCAACACTGAGATTTTAACTTCATATAATTTTTATGAAATATTCTTCCTTTTTAATGTTTTTTTAACCAGAAAAATGTAAAAATCATTCTTAGCTCATAGGCAGTACAGAACCAGAGTGCAGTTGTAGCTTGCTGACCCTTGCATAGGGGTAAGGAATCTTTTACTTCTGATCAGAGATTGGAGAAGGGTCTTAAACGGGAGATTTTTCTGAACTAGCCTGGAAATAGTGCACCATCCCTTCTGCTTCCATCATTGATTGGCCAGAACTCAGTCATATGACCACAGCCAGGGAGGAGAGGGAGTAGGTTTTGGTAAACACGTAACAGTATAGCCACAATTTCTAAAACAGTTCACCTCGTTAGTTTAAAAATGTAATTTCATTCATTCATTCATTCATTACTAGTTGATGCCATTCCTTAGCCATATTCTTCATAATCCCTTTGTATGTATTGGGTTTAAAGCCTAAAAGTCTTAAAGCGAATATGTTCAAGAACGTATTTGTGATATTATAAATACCAAATATTTATAATGGCTAAGAAATGGCATCAAAGAATAAAGAATGAATGAAATTGTATTCTTAAAGAAACAGCGTGAACTCTTAATAGAGATTGTGGCCACACTGCTAAGTGTTCACTAAATCCTTTTCTAATGCCTATTCACTTCTGCATGTCAGCTCAAGGCCCGTCAGTGTTCTCGCAGGATCTGGTAGGAGCAGTGTTTCTCAGCCATGAGTGTGCGCGTGATCACCTGGGGTACCGCACCAGCACTGCAGGCTGCCTGCGCTTCCACATCTTTAGCACCAGTCATGTTGGTGTTGCTGGTCTGGGGACCACACTTTGAGCAGAAAGAGTTAGAGCGCTGTGCTCATAAGGCTCAGGTTTTTCATCTCAGGAATCTTATATACATTTGGCTTTAATGGCTGGGACCCTATGCAGCTGTCTGGATTCTGGACAAAATTGGGGTAAAAAGAGAGAGTGAACTGAAGCCCAAAGCTTGGGCTAGCTCACATTGTGTTTTTGCTAGGGGAAAACAAAAAACAAAAAAACAGTCTTTTCTTTGGCATTTTTCATGCTGCCTTACAGAATTTTAAAAGCCCAGCCCAACTTTATACCACTGAAATGATCAGACAGAATTAATGAAGTACTCTGCTTTCCCCTGATGTCTACTTTGGGACATTTAAAAAGCAAGATATTGTAGCATTATTATCACACAGAACGAACATATTAAATACTTCTCATGTTTGCACATTTTCATTGGTTTCATTCTAATCTCTATTGGAAGATCTTTTTTGAGAATGAATTTTACTATATCATTGTCACTTTTTTGTTTCAATAATAATTAACTCAGTATATGGGGAAATATTTAGGATGCTTTTCGTTGAAATATAGGCATCTTCAGAAGTGCTAGAAAACCTAACAGATTGTTAAAATCCTAACAATATTCAGAGTTTGTCATATATTTGTGGAGAATCTAAGTTTATTTATTGATGCCTAATAATGTTCCTAGAAAGTAAAAATAATTTCTAACCGAAAGTAGTACATATCAAAGCAGATATACTCTCAACTCTGAAATTAATGAAGAAACATGATCATAGAGGAAACAACAACATATGAGGTCTTTGTACATTGTAGACTTAAAACTGAAAGGAAATATTAGTATAAGATGTGCTCCATCTAAATATAGAGTGAAATGAAATAATCTCTCCATGTCTGTGCTCAGTCACTCAGTTGTGTCCGACTCTTTGTGACCCCATGGACTGTAGTCCGCCAGGCTCCTCTGTTCATGGGATTTCCCAGGCAAGAATACTGGAGTGGCATCCCATTTCCTACTTCAGGAGATCTTCTCCACTCAGGGATCTAACTTGCATCTCTTGTGTCTCCTTCATTGACAAGAGGATTCTTTACCACTAGTGCCACCAATTTGAACATATTTTAAAGCAAGAATGACAAATGGAAATTAAATATCTGATGCAGTTCAGGTTTTAAAATAAATCTCACAGCACAAAAAAGTAGCCCCCGTCATTAAGTGAACTTAATAGTATATCCCAAAAAGAAAGGAAATTGAGTGATAGGTGAGTAGTGCAGCGTAGGATGGGATGTTGTGACCTAACTGGAAAGTGAAAGTGAAGTCGCTCAGTCGTGTCTGACTCTTTGCGACCCCATGGACTATAGCCTATCAGGTTCCTCCGTCCATGGGATTTTCCAGGCAAGAGTGCTGGAGTGGATTGCCATTTCCTTCTCCAGGGGATCTTCCCGACCAAGGAATCAAACCCAGGTCTCCTGCATTCCAGGCAGGCGCTTTACTGTCTGAGCCACCAGGGAAGACCTAACTGGAGTGCTTATTTTTATTTCATGTTATTTTTCACTTTGCCAGGAGAGGGCAGCCAGTCTCCACACTGAAAATCACCTAGCAAATTAAATTTCAAATTTGTATCTACTATTTTCAGAGGTTTTTCTTTTAAGCTTACATCAACTGTCCATTCTACTGACCATAATTGAAAGCTTGATGCAGTCAAAGAGCATTAAACAAGCATATCTGAATTTGGAATGTCTTTGCCCTAGTCAGCAGTTCGGTGTCTGCAAGCAAGTTTATGAACAACCTAGATTTCTTTGTCTGTAAAATAGATGTAATAATACTAGCTGCCTCTTCAAAGTGTGACAAATAATGGTCATGAAAGCCCTGTGTCCATTTATTCATTCATCTCTTCACTTAGTCAATGCATTTAAGCCTTAATAGTCACAGTTCTGGATGCTAAAATCCAAAGATGAAAATTACACCGACTTTGCTTTCGAATGATCCTTTGCTAACTGAGTAGAAACAGGATGGTGGCGCTATAACTGGTGGCGCAAATAAAGGGATAGACTGGTGAGGCTTGGTCCTGTCTACTCTATAGCCCTGCCCTGTTGTCCTCATCTCCCACTACTCTGCCCTTCACTTGCTCCATTCTGATCATTCAGACCTCCCAGCTGTTCTTTGCTGCTGCTGCTGCTGCTAAGTCTCTTCAGTCGTGTCCGACTCTGTGCAACCCCACAGATGGCAGCCCACCAGGCTCCCTCATCCCTGGGATTCTCCAGGCAAGAACACTGGAGTGGGTTGCCATTTCCTTCTCCGATGCATGAAAGTGAAAAGTGAAAGTAAAGCCGCTCAATTGTGTCCGACTCTTACCGACCCCATGGACTGCAGCCTACCAGGCTCCTCCATCCATGGGATTTTCAGGGCAAGAGTACTGGAGTGGGGTGCCATCGTCTTCTCCGCAGCTGTTCTTTAGACTCAACAAATTCCCTGCTTCTTTGAGGATTTGTATATCTTGCCCGAGTGCTCTTCCCTTAGTTATCTACAGGACTCACTCTGAGGAGTTGATTTTTAAGTCTTGTCTCACCTGTACAGTCCTTAGGCCCCTCTGTGCACATTATCTGAAATAGCATCTCCTTCTCTATTTCACTTTCTTTCAGTCTGAGAATTAAGACCTCAGTCCCTAAAGCATCCTTTTGCGTGTAATAAATTAACTTCTCTCCTATGGTCTAGAATGATAATAGCTATGCATCGTATTTAGAAAACTTGAGAAATAGTTAACACTTTCTGTGCTCTGATGAGACAAGCAAGTTGAATCTGTGGTTTAGTTTCTTAACTTACAATACTGTATTATGAATATGTTTGTTTATTTGTTTTTCTTTCCTTTGTCTTCACTGAAACACAAGCTCCAGGAAGATAGAAATGATGGTATGTTCACTGTGATGCCTAGAACCATGCCTGGCAATATGTCTTTGTTGGACCAGTGAATGAATGGATGACAAATGAATGAATGGATGTTGAGAAAGCACTGGCAAGGTAACTCTTGATCTGAATCTACTAAAATAATCAGGGACTTCCCTGGTGGCTCAGATGGTAAAGAATCTGCCTGCAATGCAGGAGACCTGGGTTCAATCCCTGGGTTGGGAAGATTCCCTGGAGAAGGGAATGGCTACCCAGTCCTGTATTCTTACCTGGAGAATCTCATGGACAGAGGAGCTTGGCAGCTATAGTTCATGGGGTCTCAAAGAATCAGACACAACTGAGCAACTAACACACACATGCACACACACACACATACACAAGGTAAGCAGAGTTTTACTTGGGAGTGGGAAAAGTATTCCAAACAGTAACACAACATGGCTTGATGAAATGGGCTTGTAAACCTAAGAGTGCCATATTCAGGTAAAGTAGTAGCTTTCTGAAGTAATAAATCCATACTCTTCAGCTCTTCTGGGGTTTTTCTCCTTCTTTGAGGAGTATTATATACTATATGTATATTGTGTTATTCACAATATATTTTTAACAAAAATAAGTCATATTCCCTGAACATATTTCCACCTGTTGACTGTCTGTGTGTTCAGGAAAATACAAGTTTTAACATTAGCCGAAAAGCTATATATAATTTAAATTTAATCTACCAAGGAAAATACTACTAGATAAAATTTCAAACCTAGCACATTACTTTCAGAGAAGGCGATGGCACCCCACTCCATTACTCTTGCCTGGAAAATCTCATGGACAGAGGAACCTGGTAGGCTGCAGCCCATGGGGTCACGAAGAGTGGGACACGACTGAGCGACTTCACTTTCACTTTTCACTTTCATGCATGGAGAAGGAAATGGCAACCCACTCCAGTGTTCTTGCCTGGAGAATCCCAGGGACGGGGGAGCCTGGTGGGCTGCCATCTATGGGGTCGCATAGAGTTGGACACGACTGAAGTGACTTAGCAGCAGCACATTACTTTGGCTTCTCAGAGTTATTCCTCTCTTATTAATAAAAAGAACCACATGTCAACCCGTTGATTAAAGCAATAATATTCTCTCAGTGCAAAAATCTCTCTCTCTCTCTCTTTGAGCAATGGAGTGTATATGCAGTGACCATTAGATCTCTGCTACTTATAGTGTGGTCCCTGGACCAGTGCTGGTCTTTGAAGGTATATAATGAGATAAGCAAGCCAGGTGAGAGGATACACATTTAAAACCTTTAATGGAAATTTGACAGCATAATTTTATACATAATTTATTTTATTTTTATTACAGTTTCCTAAAACATCAGTCTACAATGAATTCAAATGAAAAAAAATCAGACCCTGGTGTTTGAGTACAGGTCATTTGAGGAACATTGCTATAGAGTGTGTCCCACAAAGTCGAGACTATTAGACACATGGAAGATTTAGCTTAGAGTTCATAAGCCTCAAACTTCAGGCAGGTGGCAGTACCTCCTAATAGTGCTGAGAGCTGATTTTTATGAGGCACTTACTGCGTTCTAGCTGTGCTTCGTCGTTCAGTCATGTCTGACTCTTTGTGACACCATGGACTGTAGCCCACCAGGCTCCTCTGTCCATGGGATTCTCCCACATTACTAGAGTGGGTTGCCATGCCCTCCTCCAAGGGATCTTCCTGACTCAGGGATTGAACCCAGGTCTTCTGTATTGCAGGTGGATTCTTTACCATCTGAGCCACCAGGGAAGCCCACTGTATTCTAGACATAATGCTAAAAAGTTGAGAGCTATTCTTTAGAGTAAAGGATGGAGAAAAGTAATAGTAGTAGTTACTGTGGTGGGGAGAGGAGGTACCATGAAAATGACAGGTGTTCCTGGTCTGTGCCAGCCAGGCTTCTTTTAGGAATTATACCTCAGCTGGTAAAGAATCCGCCTGCAGTGCAGGAGACCTGGGTTCAATCCCTGGGTTGGGAAGATCCCTTGGAAGAGGGCATGGCAACCCACTGCAGTACTCTTGCCTGGAGAATTCCATGGGCAGAGGAGCCGGGAGGGCTATAGTCCGTGAGGTCACAAATAGTCTGGGCATGACTGAGGAGGTTCGGCACTCTATTTCATTCATTATAGTGAATCTTCTCTGTGTCAAATCCAGCACCCATATATCATTATCTTAAGCCGTCAGCAAAATCCTTATTGAGAAGAAATGAGACTCAGAGTGTCGAGGAGGAGAAAACATGGAGTCAGGGGCCTGGGAACAAGGGACGGGAAGCTGACTTCCTGGGAGCTGGGGCGGGGAGAGGCGTGAACCTCGGGGGTGGAGACTTAGCATTCATTTGCATAACCAGCATGCACTGCACAATATAGATTGAATTTACTATTATAATTTATCGTAGATTTCTTTTAAACGTAGTATTTCGATGAATGAACCTTCATGCACTTAATTCATGAAAAGATCCCAGAGTTACCCTTGACGCTGATCACCCTAACTGTCTTACAAGTGCTCGTTTTCAAGGTGGGGCTTTTAGGGTGCCCTTGGGCTTTTCTGGTGGCTCAGAGGTTAAAGCGTCTGCCTGCAATGCAGGAGACCCGGGTTCGATCCCTGAGTCAGGAAGATCCCTTGGAGAAAGAAATGGCAATTCACTCCAGTATTCTTGCCTGGAGAACCCCATGGACAGAGAAGCCTGGTGGGCTACAGTCCACTGGTCGTGAAGAGTCGGACACGACTGAGCGACTTCACTTTAGTATACAGCTAGGTTTTCGGAGAAATATAGGCTGCACAGTCATCATTTTAGGAGGCTTTGTCAGGTGGACAAAGCCAATATGGTTGTGTGTAAAAAGAGACCTTACGAAGTGGAAGTTTTGAGACAGGTGTTTTTTCCCTGGGGTTCTTACACCTAAAAACTTTCTTTGTGTTTGTTTATTGTGTTAGACTTTGGTCTGCTCAGTTGATTCTCTCAATCATATCTGATTATTTGGTAACCCCGTGGACTGCGGTCTTTTAGGTTTTCTTATCACCTGTTCTCAGAGCTTATTCATACTCATGCCCTTTCAATGCCCATGATGCTATCTAACCATCTCATTTTCTGTTGTCTTCTTTTTCTTACAACCTTTAGTTCTTCCTAGCATCAGAGTCTTTTCTAGTAAGTCAGTTCTTTGCATCAGGTGGCCAAATGAATTTCATTGTCAGTATCAGTTCTTCCAATGAATATTCAGGACTAATTTCCTTTAGGATGGACTGGTTGGATCTCCTTGCAGTCCAAGGGACTCTTAAGCATCTTCTACAAGACCACAGTCCAACAGCCTCCGTTCTTTGGCCTTCAGCTTTCTTTACAGTACAAATCTCATATCCATACATGAGTACTAGAAAAACCATAGCTTTGACGGGATGGACCCTTTGTGGCCAAGTAATATCTCTGCTTTTTAATACGCTGTCTTGGTTGGTCATAGCTTTCTTTTTCAAGGAGCAAGCGTCTTTTAATTTCATGGCTGGAGTCACCATCCTCAGTGATTTTAGAGCCCAAGAAAGTAAAGTCTGTCACTGTTTCTATTGTTTCTATCGTTTCCCCATCTATTTACCATGAAAGATCATGGCATCTGGTCCCATCACTTCATGAGGAATAGATAGGGAAACAGTGAAACAGTGTCAGACTATTTTTCTGGGCTCTAAAATCACTGCAGATGGTGATTGCAGCCATGAAAGATGCTTACTCCTTGGAAGGAAAGTTATGACCAACCTAGATAGCATATTCAAAAGCAGAGACATTACTTTGCCAACAAAGGTCCGTCTAGTCAAGGCTGTGGTTTTTCCAGGGGTCATGTATGGATGTGAGAGTTGGACTGTGAAGAAAGCTGAGTGCTGAAGAATTGATGCTTTTGAACTGTGGTGTTGGAGAAGACTCTTGAGAGTCCCTTGGACTGCAAGGACATCCAACCAGTCCATCCTAAAGATCAGTCCTAGGTGTTCATTGGAAGGAATGATGCTAAAGCTGCAACTCCAGTATTTTGGCCACCTCATGCGAAGAGTTGACTCATTGGAAAAGGCTCTGATGCTGGGAGGGATTAGGGGGAGGAGGAGAAGGGGATGACAGAGGATGAGATCACTGGATGGCATCACCGACTCAAAGGACTGCAAGGACATCCAACCAGTCCATCCTAAAGATCAGTCCTAGGTGTTCATTGGAAGGAATGATGCTAAAGCTGCAACTCCAGTATTTTGGCCACCTCATGCGAAGAGTTGACTCATTGGAAAAGGCTCTGATGCTGGGAGGGATTAGGGGCAGGAGGAGAAGGGGATGACAGAGGATGAGATCACTGGATGGCATCACCAACTTGATGGCCGTGAGTTTGAGTGAACTCCGGGAGTTGGTGATGGACAGGGAGGCCTGGCGTGCTGCAACTCACAGGGTTGCAAAGAGTAAGACATGACTGAGTGACTGAACTGAACTGATAAGACCAGATGCCATGATCTTCGTTTTCTGAATTTTCAGTTTTAAGCCAACCTTTTCACTCTCCTCTTTCACTTTCATCAAGAGGTTCCTTAGTTGTTCTTCACTTTCTGCCATAGGGGTGGTGTCATTTGCATTTCTGAGGTTATTGATGTTTCTCCCAGTGTCTTGATTCTAGCTTGTGCTTCATCCAGCATGGCAGTTAGCATGATGTATGCTGCATATAAGTTAAATAAGCAGGGTGACAATATATAGCCTTGACGTTCTCCTTTCCCAATTTGAAAGCAGTCTGTTCCATGTCCAGTTCTAACTGTTGGTTCTTGACCTGCATACAGATTTCTGAAGAGACAAATCAGGTGGTCTAGTATTCCCATCTTTTGTAGAATTTCCCACAGTTTGTTGTGATCCATGCAGTCAAAGGCTTTGGCATAGTTAATAAAACAAAACTATCTTGCCTTTTTTCTGGGACTTGCTGTTTTTTTTTTTTTTTTTCCTCTGAAACTCTTTCTTTTTCAGTGATGATCAGATGCTGGCAATCTGGTCTCGGGTTCCTCTGCCTTTTCTAAATCCAGCTTGAATATGTGGAAGTTCCCAGTTCACATAGTGTTGAAGCCTGGCTTGGAGAATTTTGAGCATTACTTTGCTAGCGTGTGAGATGAGTGCAGTTGTGTGGTAGTTTGAGCATTCTTTGGCATTGTCTTTCTTTGGGGTTGGAATGAAAACTGACCTTTTTCAGTCCTCTGGACAGTGCAGAGTTTTCCAAATTTGCTGGCATGTTTAGTGGAACACTTTCACAGCATCATCTGTTAGGATTTGAAATAGCTCAGTTGGAATTCCATCACCTCCACTAGCGTAGTGATGCTTTCTAAGGCCCACTTGACGTCCCATTCCAGGATGTTTGGCTCTAGGTAAGTGATCACACCATCATGGTTATCTGGGTCTTGAAAATCTTTTTTGTATAGTTCTTCTGTGTATTGTTGCCACCTATTCTTAATATCTTCTGCTCTGTTAGGTTCATACCATTTCTGTCCTTTATTGTGCCCATCTTTGCATGAAATTTTCCCTTCGTATCTCTAACTTTCTTGAGGAGATCTCTAGTCTTTCCCATTCTATTGTTTTTCATTCCTCTTTACTTTCTGTTATTAGAGTGCTGTCACCTGAATATCATATCTAAGGTTGTTGATATTTCTCCCAGAAATCTTGATTCCAGCTTGTGCTTCACCCAGCCCAGCATTTCACACAGTGTGTTCTGCATATAAGTTCATTAAGTAGGGTGACAATATACAGCCTTGTCATATTCCTTTCCCAATTTTGAACCAGTCCATTGTTCCATGTCCAGTTCTAACTGTTGCTTCTTGACCTGCATACAGGCTTCTCAGGATAGTCTGATTTTCCCATCTCTTTAAGAATTTTCCACAGTTTGTTGTGATCTACATAGTCAAAGACTTTAGCACAGTCAATGAAGCAGAAGTAGATGTTTTTCTGCAATTCCTTTGCTTTCTCTATGATCCAACGGATGTTGGCAATTTGGTCTCTGGTTTCTCTGCCTTTTCTAATTCCAGCATGTACATCTGGAAGTTCTCAGCTCACATACTGCTGAAGCCTAGCTTGGTTATGCATATATATGTATATATCTAAATTCTCTTTTTTCTGATTCTGTTCCATTATAGTTTCTGACAAGATACTGAATATAGTTTCCTGTGCTATGTGGCAAATCTTTGTTGTTTTTGTCATTCTTAGCAATACCAACCTCTCTCTCTTTTTTTCATCCAGTTCTAGAGATCATAGCTGATTTTTAGCAGTTTGCTATCTTAGGGTTTTCATTTTGCCTTTGCAGCTCTCTAATACGTGGGTTAACCATTCTTTATATTAAATTTTGCCTATGAAAATTATTTTATTTCTGCCTTTTGACAGAACATGATTGATACTTCAACTATAGTCAGCTATTCATTGTATTTGCTTTATAGCTTATTGAAATCTTAGCTTAATGAAATCTTTCATTCTAATATTTTTATTTTACTAGAGGAGCCTGGTCGGCTACAGTTCATAGGGTCACAAAGAGTTGGACATGAGTGAAGCAACTTAGCATGCAAAAAATATAAGGTAGCTAGGAATAAACTTGACAAAGATGTATATGCCATAGAAGGAAATATTAAAGAGCACCTAAATAAAAGAAAGATATACTATAATAATACATTCATGGGTGGGAAGACAAATATCCCTAAATATGCCAATCTTCTCCAAATTAGATCTTAGAAGGAGGCCTGGAATCTGCATTTTATCATCCTAGGAGAGTTTGAAACTGTGGTTTTGGACCAACTTTAGAAACACTGATGAAGAAGGATAATATTTCAAGTCATAAATATCTTATCCAGGACATTTTATATCAAGACCTTCAATAGTGCCTAACCTCACAAGTATTCTGTATTTGTCTTTACCATTATACACATTTCCTTGAAAGTCTGTAATTCTGGCTGAGACTTATGGAAATAAATCAGAACAAAATTCATGAAGCCTGTATATGCAACATGTGTATTTGAATTTTTCAAATGCATGTACTCTCTCCCAATATTCCAGACAGGACAAGAGTTTTTATTTGAAGTATCCTGTTCCTTCTGGAGCTGGCACCCCAGCATGTGCCAATCTAATTGTACCCTCCACAGCCAGCCGTCAGTATGCCTGAGCAAGCTGACTATAATAATCATTTCTAAAATCTTACAGTGTCTGCCAGAAATGTGGAAGTGTATGGCAAACGCTGAAATTGGCCAAATTCCTATAAAGACTAAAATCAGGGTGAGCACCCAAGGACAGCATTGGGTAATTGAATCAAACAATCACCTCTTTGTTCTCCAGAAAGGCAAATACTCCTTTGCACTACCTGCAACCTCAATAGTGTGTAAGAAACATGAAATTCAACTCTTTCGTGGAAATAATACCCTTGGCTATTTTAAAGGTTGGTAGGAGCTTTCCTTTCTCTGAAAATACTCTGAGGTAGACAAGTCAAACTAGCATGGTTACTTTAACACCTGTTGATCCTTCAAGATATGGCTCAGATGTCACTTTAAACCTTTCTTAAACTTCCCCTCCACCAGTAGAAAATAATGCTCAAGATGTTACTTTGCAATAATACCTCTATCTTCTAAGTTATGCTAGTTTTTCTTTCCAATTTTCTTTATTGGAATACAGTTGATTTACAATGTTGTGTTAGTTTGTGCTGTACATTGAGTCAGTTTACATATATATATATCCACTTTTTTAAAGATTCCATTCCATATAGATTATCCCAGATGAATTATTTTACTGTTTGTTATCACTCCATTGTTGCCCTGAGAGCCCTTATTCTAAATTGTGATATGCCTGGTGTCTAATTATGGGCTCAGAATATAGTAGGTGGGCTTCCCAGGTGACTCAGTGGTAAAGAATCCACCTGCCAATGCAGGAGACACAGGAGATGCAAGTTCCATCCCTGAGCCGGGAAGATCCCCTGGAGAAGGAAATGGCAACCCACTCCAGTATTGTTGCCCAGGAAATCCCATGGACAGAAGAACCTGGCGGGCTACAGTGCATGGGGTTGCAAAGAGTCGAACAAGACTTAGCGACTGAGCATTTACACAATGTAGTAGAATGCAGTAGGCGCTCGGTAAATGTTTAACTGATGAATGACAACTGTTGCCACCAAGTTTACCCTGGGGTCATCTTGGTTCTGCGGCTGCCTGAGGTCTTGTCAGTGCAGGAAACTCTCTGAGAGGTCGCAAGAAAAGATATCACCTAGGCAATTGGAGGTTTGGCCCTCATCTGTATAGATTCAGAAAACTGAGTGGTCAGTGCATTTTCACCATTCAGAGGCTCTTTCTCAAAAAGTATGTATTGAGGGCTTTCTCTGAGCCTGGCATTCTGCTGGGTGCTGAGAATATAGGAGTTTCATGAGCATAGCCCCTGCCTTCACTTCATTTACCACTTGGCTGGGGGGAGTCTATTCAACAAGCCCTAAAAGGAAACAACTCAAGGGAGTTCCCTGGTGGTCTAGTGGTTAGTTATGATTCTAGGCTTTCACTTCTGGGGCTCAGGTTCAATTCCTGGCAGGGAAATGGAGATCCTGCAAGCCAAAACACAAAACAAGACAAAAACCAAGCCCCTTGTACTGGAGAGAAGGACTGGCCTGGTATGGGAAGTACAGTGTGCTAGAGTTGCAAAACAGGAGCGCTCAGGGGGCTTCCAAACATACTCCCAGAAGGCACTGTCTCCAGAATATGGCTCTCAGGCCTGATTTACAAAGTCAAAATGTCCCTTTGTTAATAATGAGCAATGGAAGCATCTCACTGAATGCAAATGTACGCTGTGGACAGAGAATGTTGCTTGCCATTTCAGTAAACAAAGGATGTTGAGACCTAAAGCTACCAGGCACCACTGTCACCACGAGAGTGGGCCCTGAGTGGATTCAGGATGAAGAAACATAGGATACTGCCCCTAGATAGTTAAAGTGTGTATCAAAGGAATTATTTCAATGGGCCCAGAATCTTGCATCTTCCCATACTAACATCATTAACTTGAGATGTGTGTTTTTGTGATTAGCAGTAATCTTTTGATGTTCTGATGGTTGACTACATATTTTTTTCTCAGCAAAGAACCTCCTATATATTCTGGCTCCTCCCTTACCTCTTTTTTTTTTGCCCCACTGAGTGGCTTGCAGGATCTTATTTCCCTTAGATCCCTTAGCTCTCCAACCAGGGATTGAACCTGTGCCCCCTGCTACTGGAAGCACAGAGTCCCAACCACTGACCCACCAGGTAACTCCCTTGCCCCCTTACCTTTTTGGAGCAGTCTCTGAGAACTAAGAGACTGCATCCTGGGCTCAAGTCCTCAGTGAGTTTGCCAAATAAAACATAATTTGGGGGGAGTTCTCTGGCTGCCTAATGGTTAGGATTCTGCACTTTCACTGACAGGACTGGGGTTTGGTCCCTGGTTGTGGAACTGAGATGCCACAATTAGGTTTGTGTTTGTCTTCTTAGTCGACTACAATGTCTCCATTCTGTCTGTCTCTGGAGTCAGATTCACACAGGGAGACAGATTCTAATGGGAAGGTTGTTTGGTGAGCAAGAAATCAAAACAATTCTCCCTGTTAAGAGGCATTAGATTTGAATGTTGGGGCTTCTCTCCTCACAGGAGGGATAGCCTTGGAGATGGAACCATTAGTTTTGAACTTCTCTTTTTTGACCAAGATCCTCTCTTTCCCATTGAATGGGCTTTGCCTATCTGGCCTCACTTACTCCCCTTTTCTAAGTTTCCACTCTTCTGATGAGATACAGTGCTTCTTGAGATTTGTCAGTGCCTTTGATCATATTATAGAGTACGATGAGGTCTGCTAATTTATTGCCAGCAAAGACGGTGTAGTAGTAGCTTGTGTATGTGTGTTATGTAAAACTAAGAGCTAGCAATGGCCCCACTCAGGATGTCACACACCAGGGGTAGTTGGCTATATTAATTGGGGAGTATGTATCACAGCTTCTAGCTACTGCAAATGTTTCTGTTAGCCATAGCTCAATCAATAGCAGAGACTTTGCTAAGTAGTGAAATGAAGGTTAGAAATGGATTTTCACTGGTGAAATTAGTAACGTGTTAGCCAGTATGATGGGTGTCAGTAATGGGCTAAGAGTGGTGAAATTAATAATACTCAAGACATGTGCATTGCTTAAAATTTGTGAGTCTCTTCAACCTTGCATTTACAGGGTATGAGAACCTAGCCATCTGAAGCCTGTTCCCTAAGGAGTAATAGTACAGGCCAAACTTCTAAACAACCCTGTGTCCAGCTATGAACTCTGAGGGTTCCAGTTCCCTGATCCTGGCTGCAAGGCCAACAAACTCCTACAAGTTGATCTCTTAACCAGACAAGTTGCTGGAGCGTCATTGAATTTGCTACTCCTGATAACTTTGTGCCTCAGGCTCTTGGTTGTTGTTAATATCTGAATAGTGCTATTCTTTCAGTCCTGTCAGACTCTTTGATCTCATGGACTGTAGCCCCACAGGATCCTCTCTGTCTATGAATTCTCCAGATAAGAATACTGCAGTGGGTAGCCATTTCCTTCTCCAGGAGATTCTTCCCCAGGATTCAACCTGGGTCTCCCACTTTGTAAGGGGACTCTTTACTGTCTAAACCATCAGGGTGACTCTAATAACTATTTTTTTTAAGTGTCTGCCAAAATAGGAGGGCCCAGTTCTGTCCCTGAGTCATGAAAATTGTCCAGTACATTTGCTCAGTTCTGTCTGACCGGCTTTCCCATCCATCACTACTCCCAGGGCTCGCTGAAACTCATGTCCACCTCGGTGATGCTATCCTAGCATTTTCCCCAATGTTGTCCCTTTCTCTTCCATCTTCAATCTTTCCCGGCACCAGAAAAATCTCCTGGAAAACCCATTCACAGTTATGAGAACCTTACTGAGCAAAGACCAAGCAATCTTACTGACTGATCAACCTGACCTGCCCCGTGAGAAATCTCTATGCAGGTCAAGAAGCAACAGTTAGAACTTGACATTGAAAAACAGGCTGGTTCAAAATCTGGAAAGGAGTACATCAAGACTGCATATGGTCACCGTGATCATTTAACTGATATGGAGACTACAGCATCTGAAATGCCATGCTGCATGAAGGACAAGCTGGAATCAAGATAGCTGGGAGAAACATCAATAACCTCAGAAATGCAGATGACACCACCCTCATGGCAGACAGCAAAAAGGAGGCTCTTTAGGTCTCTTGATGAAAGTGAAAGAGGAGAGTGAAAAAGTGGCTTAAAACTCAAAATTCAGAAAACAAAGATCATGGCATCCAGTCCCATCACTTCATGGCAAATAGATGGAAACAGTGAGAATTTATTTTCATGGGCTTTAAAGTCACTGTGGACAGTGACTTCAGCCATGAAATTAAAAGACGCTTGCTCCTTGGAAGAAAAGCTATGACCAACCAAGACAGCATATTAAAAAGCAGAGATATTACTTGGCTGAAAAAGGTCTGTCCAGTCAAAGCTATGGTTTTTCCAGTATTCATGTATGGATGTGAGAGTTGCACTGTAAAGAAAGCTGAAGGCCAAAGAATGGAGGCTGTTGGACTGTGGTCTTGGAGAAGATGCTTGAGAGTCCCTTGGACTGTAAGGAGATCCAACCAGTCCATCCTAAAGGAAATCAGTCCTAAATATTCATTGGAAGAACCAATACTGACACTGAAATTCCGATAGTTTGGCCACCTGATGCAAAGAACTGACTTACTGGAAAAGTCCCTGATGCTGGGAACAACTAAAGGTGGGAGGAGAAAGGAGATGACAGAAAATGAGATGGTTAGATAGCACCATTGATTCGAAGGGTATGAGTATGAGTTAGCTCCGAGAATGGGTGATAGAGAAACCTGAAGTGCCACAGTCCACGGGGTTATACAATAGTTGGACACTGAGAGAGTGAGCCGAGCAGACCAAAGCCTAGCCTCAGAATAATCACCCGATAAACACACAGATAGTTCTTAAGTATAACAACCCGAGGAAAAAACAGCCTGCCTCAAAACTTTCATTTCATAAGGTCTTTCTTTACATCCAATGATGTTTATCTCACAAGGTCTCCAAAAATTGTGTCACTGGGCTTATATTCTTCCTCAGGCCCAACTAACTGAATCCTAAGTACAAGACAAAAGACTCAGCTTGAGCATGAGCAAGAATAAACATAAAAATACTTTACTGTGCCTGTGCACATATGTATGAGGGAACACGCACTCCTAACAGAGTGAGGCTGAGGGGCATCAAGTTTAAGTCCGGGTCAAGAGTTTGCAGCAGATCTTTTCTCTTAAGTGGGTTAAGGCTCATTCATCGAAATACTATGTTTAAAGAAATATATGATAAATTGAAATAGTAAATTGAAACTATCGCGAGCAGTGAATTCTGGTTATGCAAATATTCACTGAGTCCCCACCCCCGAGATTCACGCCTTTCCCCGCCCCAGCTCCCGGTTCCTTGTTCCCAGGCCCCTGACTCCATGTTTTCTCTTCCTTGACACTCTGAGTCTGATTTATTTTCAATAAAGATTTTGTTGATGGCTTAAGATGATGATGTATGGGCTCTGCATTTGACACAGAGAAGGTTCACTATAATGTCAAATGAAATAAAGTGCCAAACCTCTTCAGTCGTGCCCAGACTATTTGCGACCCCATGGAATATAGCCCTCCAGGCTCCTCTGTCCATGGACCGCCAGGCAAGAATACTGCAGTGGGTAGTCGTTCCCTTCTCCAGGAGAAGCTTCCCCAGGATCGAATCTGGGTCTCCCGCTTGTGAACGGACTCTTTACTGTCTAAGCCATTAGGGTGACTCTAATCACTATTTAAAAAAAAAAAAGTGACTGCCAAAATAGGAGGGCCCGGTTTCATCCATGGGTTGTGAAAATTGTCCAGTTCATTTCCTCAGTTCTGTCCGACTGGCTTTCCTATCGTCACTACTAACACACGGGGCGTGTGCAAACTCATGTGCACCGAGTCAGTGATGGTATCTAATGGTTTGCCCCAATGTCGTCCCTTTCTACTCCCATCTTTGATCTTTCCTGGCATCAGAAAAATCTCCTAGAAAGCCCATTCACAATTATGAGAACCTTACTGACCAAAATCAGTCCTGAATATTCCTTGGAAAAACTAATGCAGACACTGAAACTCCAATAGTTTGGCCACCTGATGCAAAGAACCGATTTACTGGAAACGACCCTGATGCTAGGAGGGACTAAAGGTGGGAGGAGAAAAGAGACGACAGAAAATGAGATGGTTAAGTAGCACCATTGATTGGTAGGGAATGAGTATGAATTAAGCTTCAAGAATGTGTAATAGAGAAACCTGAAGTGCCAGAGTTCTCGGGGTTACAAAACAGTCGGGCATGACTGAGTCAACTGAGCAGACCAAAGCCTAACCTCAGAATTTCACTCGATAACCATACAGAAAGCTCTTAAACATAAGGACCCCAGAAAAGAAGCCTGCCTCAAAGCTTTTACTTTTGCAAGGTCTGTTTTTGCGTACAACGATAGTGGCCTTGCTTTTCTTACAAGACCTCCAAAAATTGAGGGTAACGCAGTGATGTTTTTCCTCAGACCTAACCAACCAAGTACTAAGTGAGGGGCAAAAGACCCGACTTGAGCACGAGCACTCATAACACCGTTAGGGTGAGGAGCGTCAAGGGTAAGTCTGGGTCAAGAGTTTGCAACAGATCTTTTCTCTTAAGTGAATGGAGGCTCATTCTTCAAAATACTATGTTTAAAAGCAATTACAATAAATTGAAATAGTAAATTGAAACTATATTGCATGCAGTGCATGCTAGTTATGCAAATATTCACCGAGTCTCCGCCCCCGAGATTCGCCCCTTTCCCCGCCCCAGCACCCGGGAAGCCAGCTTCCCTTGTTCCCAGGCCTCTGACTCCATGTTTTCCCCTCCTCAACACTCTGAGTCTGATTTCTTTTGAATAAGGATTTTGTTGACTGCTTACAATAATGATATATGGGTGCTCCGTTTGACACAGAGAAGGTTCACTATTGGAGAAGGCAATGGCACCCCCTCTCCAGTACTCTTGCCTAGAAAATCCCATGGACGGAGGAGCCTAGTAGGCTGCAGTCCATGAGGTCGCTAAGAGTCAGACATGACTCAGCGACTTCACTTTGACTTTTCACTTTCATGCATTGGAGAAGGAAATGGCAACCCACTCCAATATTCTTGCCTGGAGAATCCCAGGGATGAGGGAGCCTGGTGGGCTGCCATCTGTGGGGTTGCACAGAGTTGGACATGACTGAAGTGACTTAGCAGCAGCAGCAGCAGGTTCACTATAATATCAAATGAAAGAGAGTGCTGAACCTACTCAGTCATGCCCAGACTATTTGTAAACACCACAGACTATATAGCCCTCCAGGCTCCTCTGTCCATGTAATTCTCCAGGCAAGAATTCTGCAGTGGGTAGCCATTCCCTTCTCCAGGAGAAGCTTCCCCAGGATCAAACCTGGGTCTCCTGCTTTGTGAACAGACTATTTACTGTCTAAGCCATCAGGGTGACTCTGATCACTATTTTTTTTAAAAGTTACTGCCAAAATAGTAGGGCCGGTTCCATCCTTGGGTCATAAAAATTGTGCACTTCATTTGCTGAGTCTTATCTGACCAGCCTTCCTGTCTGTCACCAACACTTGTGCTTGTCAAACTCACATTCATTCAGTTGGTAATGCCATCTAATGGCTTTTTGCACTGTGGTCCCTTTCTCCACCTGCTTTCAATCTTTCCCAGCACCAAAAAATCTCTTGGATATCCCCCATATCTGACCAAAGATTCCCACACAAGATGGAGGAGTAGAAGGTCGTGCCCTCTTCTTCTCCTGGGAGAAGTCCAAAATTACAACTCGATGCTGAACAGTCATCAACAGGAGAATGTTGGATCCCACCAAAAAAAGATACCCCATGTCTAAGAGCAAAGGAGAAGCCCAAAAAAGATAGTAGGAGGGGTGAAATTTCATTTAGAATCAAATCCCATACCTGCCAGTGACACTTGGAGGGCTCAAAGAAAACCTTGTGCACAGCAGAGCTCAGACACCCCACAGTTCTGAGCCAGAACTGTGTGTGAGTGTCTCCCGTGGAGGGACTGGGGTCAGCAGTGGCCTGCCGCAGGGACAGGGGCTCTGGGTGCAGGGGCCCTGGTCATCCAGCCTGTGGCATAAGCCCTCTTGGAGGAGGTCGCCATTAACCCCAACCATAGAGCCCCCGAGCAGACGAAACACAAAGTGAACAACAATCATACCAAAGAAATTCTCTCGCACTGTTAAGAAAGTTCTAGGACCCACAACAGATTTACCAACCTGGGCATCTGGCAAGGGCACTGAGAACCCCAAAGGAATTTGACTATGGAGGCCAGTGGGATTTGATTACAGAACTTACACAGGACTGGGGAAACAGACTCTTGGAGGGCACAAAGAAAACCTTGTGCGCACCAGGCCCCGGGAGAAAGGAGCAGGGACCCCACAAGGGACTCGCCCAGGCTTGCCCACGGGTGTCCAGGAGTCCCTGGCAGAGGCGTGGGTCGGCACTGTACTGCTGCAGGGTTGGGGGTGCAGCAGTGCCTGCCTGGGACCTTTGGAAGGAGGTGGCCATTATCTTCATTTCCTCCACCTTAGTATGGTCTCAGGTCAAACAGCAGGGAGGGAAGACATCAACAGAAAATTGGATTAAACATTTACTGAGCATTTTCCTACCCATTAGAACAAGACCCAGTTTCCCCACAGTCAGTCTCTCCCAATAGGGAGCTTCCATAAGCCTCTTATCCTTATCTGTCAGAGGGCAGACAGAATGAAAACCAGTGTCAAAGAAAACATCAAACTGATCACATGGACCACAGCCTTGTCTAACTCAATGAAACTGTGAGCCATGCCCTGTTCAGTTCAGTTCAGTCCCTGAGTTGTGTCAGACTGTTTGCAACCCTAAGGACTGCAGCACGCCAGGGTCCCTGTTCATCACCAACTCCTGAAACTTGCTCAAACTCATGTACATCAAGGCGGTGATGCCATCCAACCATCTCATTCTCTGTTATCCCCTTCTCCTCAAGCCTTTCTCAGCATCAGGGTCTTTTCCAATGATTCAGTTCTCCTATTTTGGCAGTCACTTTTCTTTTTAAAATAGTGATTATAGTCACCCTGCTGGCTTATATAGTAAAGAAGGTGAAGGTGAAGTCGCTCAGTTGTGTCTGACTCTTTGTGACCCCGTGGACTGTGGCCTACCAGGCTTCTCCATCCATGGGATACTCCAGGCAAGAATACTGGAGTGGGTTGCCATTTCCTTCTCCAGGGGATCTTCCCGACCCAGGGATCGAACCCAGGTATCCTGCATTGGAGGCAGATGCTTTAACCTCTGAGCCACCAGGGAAGCACACTTACATAGTAAAGAGTCTGTTCACAAAGCGGGAGACCCAGGTTCAATCCTGGGGAAGCTTCTCCTGGAGAAGGGAATGGCTACTCATTGCAATATTCTTGCCTGGAGAATTCCATGAACAGAGGAGCCTGGAGGGCTATAATCCGTGGGGTTCGCAAATAGTCTGGGCACGACTGAGTAGGTTCGGCACTTTCTTTCATTCAACATTATAGTGAACCTTCTCTGTGTCAAATCCAGCACCCATATATCATTATCTCAAGCTGTAAACAAAATCCTTATTGAGAAGAAATCAGATTCAGAGTGTCGAGGAGGAGAAAACATGGAGTCAGGAGCCTGGGAACAAGGGACTGGAAACTGGCTTCTTGGGAGCTGGGACGGGGAAAGGCGTGAATATTGGGGGCGGAGACTCAGCATTCATTTGCATAACCAGCATGCACTGCACAATATAGATTGAATTTACTATTTTAATTCATCGTAATTTCTTTTAAGCATAGTATTTCGATAAATGAACCTTCATGCACTTAAGTGAAAAGATCTGCCACAAACCCTTGACCCAGAGTTACTCTGGACGCTGCTCACCATAACTGTGTTAGGAGTGCTCCTTCTCAAGGTGGGTCTTTTGTGTTACGCTTAGTATGGCTAGGCATTGGAAGGAATATAAGTAGTGCGGTTCACAATTTTTGGAGGCTTTGTCAGATGGACAAAGCCAACATGGTTGTATGTAAAAGCAGACTTTGCAAAGTAAAAGTTTTGGAGACAAGCTTCTATTTTCTTGAACCTCCCTGGGGGCTCAGAGCTTAAAGCATCTGCCTCCAATGCGGGAGACCTGGGTTCAATCTCTGGGTTGGGAAGGTTCTCCTGGAGAAAGAAATGGCAACCCACTCCAGTATTCTTGCCTGGAGAATCCCATGGATGGAGAAGCCTGGAAGGCTACAGTCCATGGGATCGTGAAGAATCGGACACGACTGAGCGACAGGGTTGTTAAACTTAAAACTTTTCTGTGTGTTTGTTTACTGTGTTGAGTTTTTGTCTCTTCAGTTGATTTTCTTAGTTGTGTCCGATTACTTGGTAACCCTGTGGATTAAGGCTTTTTGGGTTTCCTTATCACCTATTCGCAGAGTTTGCTCATATCATAACTTTTGAATCCATGGTGTTATTTAACCATCTCATTTCCTGTCGTCTTCTTTTTTTCTCCAACTATTAGTCCTTTCTAGCATCAGGGTTTTTTCCAGTAAGTCAGTTGTTTGTATCAGGTGGTCAAACTATTGGAATTTCAGTGTCACCATCAGTTCTACCAATGAGTATTCAGGACTGATTTCCTTTAGGATAGTCTGATTGGATCTCCTTGCAGTCCAAGGGATTCTCAAGCGTCTTCTCCAACACGACAGTCCAACAGCTTCCATTCTTTGGCCTTCAGCTTTCTTTACAGTGCAATTCTCACATCCATACATGAGTACCGTAAAAACCATAGCTTTGACTGGATGGACATTTTTCAGTCAAGTAATATCTCTGCTTTTTAATATGCTGTCTTGGTTGGTCATAGCTTTTCTTCCAAGGAGCAAGCGTCTTAATTTCATGGCTGAAGTCACCACCCTCAGTGGCTTTAGAGCCCAAGAAAGTAAAGTCTTTCACTGTTTCTGTTGTTTCCCCATCTATTTGCCATGAAGTGATAAAACCAGATGCCATGATCATTTTCTGAATTTTCAGTTTAAGCCAACTTTTCCACTCTCCTCTTTCACTTTCACTTTGACTTTCATCAAGGGGCTCCTTAGCTGTTCTTCACTTTCTGCCATAGGGGTGGTGCCATCTGCATTTCTGAGGTTATTGATGTTTCTCCCAGCATCTTGATTCTACCTTGTACTTCATCCAGCATGGCACTTAGCATGATGTATGCTGCATATAATAAGTTAAATAAGCAGAGTGACAATATATAGCCTTGACGTTCTTTCCCAATTTGAAAGCAGTCATTGTTCCATGTCCAGTTCTAACTGTTGCTTCTTGACCTGCATACAGATTTCTAAAGGGGCAAGTCAGGTGGTCTGGTATTCCCATCTTTTGTAGAATTTTCCAGTTTGTTGTGATCCACGCAGTCAAAGGCTTTGGCGTAGTTAATAAAGCAGAACTATCTTGCCTTTTTTCTGGAACTTGCTGTTATTGTTAGTTTTTTCTCTGGAACTCTTTCTTTTTCAGTGATGATCGGATGCTGGCAATCTGGTCTCGGGTTCCTCTGCCTTTTCTAAATCCAGCTTGAATATGTGGAAGTTCCCAGTTCACATAGTGTTGAAGCCTGGCTTGGAGAATTTTGAGCATTACTTTGCTAGCGTGTGAGATGAGTGCAGTTGTGTGGTAGTTTGAGCATTCTTTGGCATTGTCTTTCTTTGGGATTGGAATGAAAACTGACCTTTTCCAATCCTCTGGCCAGTGTGGAGTTTTCCAAATTTGTTGGCAGATTCAGTGGAACACTTTCATAGCATCATCTGTTAGAATTTGAAATAGCTGTCGGAATTCCATCACCTCCACTAGCTTTGTTCGTAGTGATGCTTCCTAAGGCCCACTTGATGTTCCATTCCAGGATGTTTGGCTCTAGGTGA
The DNA here is from genome assembly GCA_006408675.1 of Madoqua kirkii. NCBI lineage: Eukaryota > Metazoa > Chordata > Mammalia > Artiodactyla > Bovidae > Madoqua > Madoqua kirkii. The sequence goes on along the minus strand of SJYC01005025.1, from coordinate 828 downwards.
GTGACCACACCATCATGGTTATCTGGGTCTTGAAAATCTTTTTTGTATAGTTCTTCTGTGTATTGTTGCCACCTATTCTTAATATCTTCTGCTCTGTTAGGTTCATACCATTTCTGTCCTTTATTGTGCCCATCTTTGCATGGAAATTTCCCTTCATATCTAATTTTCTTGAGGAGATCTCTAGTCTTTCCCATTCTATTGTTTTTATCTATTTCTTTACATTGATCACTGAGGAAGGCTTTCTTTTCTCTCCTTGCTATTCTGTGGAACTCTGCATTCAAATGTGTGTATCTTTTCTTTTCTCCTTTGTCTTTAGCTCCTCTTCTTTTCTTAGCTATTTGTAAGGCCTCCTCAGACAACCATTTTGCCTTTTTCATTTCTTTTTCTTGGGGATGATCTTGATCACTGCCTCCTGTACAGTGTTATAAACCTCCATCCACAGTTCTCCAGGCACTCTGTCAGATCTAATGCCTTGAATCTATTTGTCACTTCCACTGTATAATCATAAGGGATTTGATTTAGGTCATACCTGAATGATCTAATGGTTTTTTTCTACTCTCCTCAATTTAAGTCTGAATTTTGGTAATAAAGAGTTCATGATCTGAGCCCAGTCAGCTCCCAGTCTTGTTTTTGCTGACTGTATAGAGCTTCTCCATCTTTGGCTGCAAAGAATCTAATCAACTGGATTTTGGTGTTGATCATCTGGTGATGTCCATGTGTAGAGTCTTCTCTTGTGTTGTTGGAACAGGGTGTTTGCTATGACCAGTGCGTTCTCTTGGCATAACTCTGTTAACCTTTGATGTGCATCATTTTGTATTCCGGGTCCAA
>SJYC01005024.1:0-17443 GCA_006408675.1 Madoqua kirkii | reverse complement strand
AGCACAGTCAATGAAGCAGAAGTAGATGTTTTTCTGCAATTCCTTTGCTTTCTCTATGATCCAACGGATGTTGGCAATTTGGTCTCTGGTTTCTCTGCCTTTTCTAATTCCAGCATGTACATCTGGAAGTTCTCAGCTCACATACTGCTGAAGCCTAGCTTGGTTATGATATATATGTATATATCTAAATTCTCTTTTTTCTGATTCTGTTCCATTATAGTTTCTGACAAGATACTGAATATAGTTTCCTGTGCTATGTGGCAAATCTTTGTTGTTTTTGTCATTCTTAGCAATACCAACCTCTCTCTCTTTTTTTCATCCAGTTCTAGAGATCATAGCTGATTTTTAGCAGTTTGCTATCTTAGGGTTTTCATTTTGCCTTTGCAGCTCTCTAATACGTGGGTTAACCATTCTTTATATTAAATTTTGCCTATGAAAATTATTTTATTTCTGCCTTTTGACAGAACATGATTGATACTTCAACTATAGTCAGCTATTCATTGTATTTGCTTTATAGCTTATTGAAATCTTAGCTTAATGAAATCTTTCATTCTAATATTTTTATTTTACTAGAGGAGCCTGGTCGGCTACAGTTCATAGGGTCACAAAGAGTTGGACATGAGTGAAGCAACTTAGCATGCAAAAAATATAAGGTAGCTAGGAATAAACTTGACAAAGATGTATATGCCATAGAAGGAAATATTAAAGAGCACCTAAATAAAAGAAAGATATACTATAATAATACATTCATGGGTGGGAAGACAAATATCCCTAAATATGCCAATCTTCTCCAAATTAGATCTTAGAAGGAGGCCTGGAATCTGCATTTTATCATCCTAGGAGAGTTTGAAACTGTGGTTTTGGACCAACTTTAGAAACACTGATGAAGAAGGATAATATTTCAAGTCATAAATATCTTATCCAGGACATTTTATATCAAGACCTTCAATAGTGCCTAACCTCACAAGTATTCTGTATTTGTCTTTACCATTATACACATTTCCTTGAAAGTCTGTAATTCTGGCTGAGACTTATGGAAATAAATCAGAACAAAATTCATGAAGCCTGTATATGCAACATGTGTATTTGAATTTTTCAAATGCATGTACTCTCTCCCAATATTCCAGACAGGACAAGAGTTTTTATTTGAAGTATCCTGTTCCTTCTGGAGCTGGCACCCCAGCATGTGCAGATTTTACATTCTTATCTGCAGTATTTACATATCTTTTACTCCCAAATGCGTTTCAGAACCAACTTTAAAAAAAAATATATATATATATATGCTTTGTATATACTTAAATTTTCATTTGTTTTAAAAAATAAATTTATCTATTTTTTTAATTTATTTTTTTAATCGAAGGATAATTGCTTTCAGAATTTAATTTTAAAGTCCAAGTGACGCAAGGCCCTCAGAAGTGCAAAAGCCAGAAATGCTTTTTCCGATCCCAGTTCCCACTTCCCAGAAACAACCATTTTAAATCATTAGCAGTTTTATCTGTTTGCTTCTATAACTCATAATATGCTTTTACTGCTCTTTCTTCTTTTTGTTCTAAACTGTAGCAGACAGGCTAGATGCTATCAATTTTTCCTCAACCTTCAGAGATAGCTTAGATTTCCTGAGCCTTTCCAGGGTTCTGAAGCATTAAAGTGTCCTTGTCCCTACTTGACTGCTGGTACCTGCTCTCCTGTTTTGTCAATAAGAACATATCTTTTCTTTTTATTCCTTTACTATCATTTAGGAGGGGTGAAATTTTATTTCAAATCAAATCCCGTACCCACCAGTGATGCTTTGAGGGCTCAAACAAAGCCTGTGCACACCAGGGCTCAGACACCCCAGAGAGACTGAGCCAGAACTGTGTGTGAGTGTCTCCCGTGGAGGGACAGTGGGTCAGCAGTGGCCTGCCGCAGGGGCAGGGGCTCTGGGTGCAGGAGCCCTGGTCACCCAGCCTGTGGCATAAGCCCTCTTGGAGGAGGTCGCCATTAACCCCAACCATAGAGCCCCCGAGCAGACGAAACACAAAGTGAACAACAATCATACCAAAGAAATTCTCTCGCACTGTTAAGAAAGTTCTAGGACCCACAACAGATTTACCAACCTGGGCATCTGGCAAGGGCACTGAGAACCCCAAAGGAATTTGACTATGGAGGCCAGTGGGATTTGATTACAGAACTTACACAGGACTGGGGAAACAGACTCTTGGAGGGCACAAAGAAAACCTTGTGCGCACCAGGCCCCGGGAGAAAGGAGCAGGGACCCCACAAGGGACTCGCCCAGGCTTGCCCACGGGTGTCCAGGAGTCCCTGGCAGAGGCGTGGGTCGGCACTGTACTGCTGCAGGGTTGGGGGTGCAGCAGTGCCTGCCTGGGACCTTTGGAAGGAGGTGGCCATTATCTTCATTTCCTCCACCTTAGTATGGTCTCAGGTCAAACAGCAGGGAGGGAAGACATCAACAGAAAATTGGATTAAACATTTACTGAGCATTTTCCTACCCATTAGAACAAGACCCAGTTTCCCCACAGTCAGTCTCTCCCAATAGGGAGCTTCCATAAGCCTCTTATCCTTATCTGTCAGAGGGCAGACAGAATGAAAACCAGTGTCAAAGAAAACATCAAACTGATCACATGGACCACAGCCTTGTCTAACTCAATGAAACTGTGAGCCATGCCCTGTTCAGTTCAGTTCAGTCCCTGAGTTGTGTCAGACTGTTTGCAACCCTAAGGACTGCAGCACGCCAGGGTCCCTGTTCATCACCAACTCCTGAAACTTGCTCAAACTCATGTACATCAAGGCGGTGATGCCATCCAACCATCTCATTCTCTGTTATCCCCTTCTCCTCAAGCCTTTCTCAGCATCAGGGTCTTTTCCAATGATTCAGTTCTCCTATTTTGGCAGTCACTTTTCTTTTTAAAATAGTGATTATAGTCACCCTGCTGGCTTATATAGTAAAGAAGGTGAAGGTGAAGTCGCTCAGTTGTGTCTGACTCTTTGTGACCCCGTGGACTGTGGCCTACCAGGCTTCTCCATCCATGGGATACTCCAGGCAAGAATACTGGAGTGGGTTGCCATTTCCTTCTCCAGGGGATCTTCCCGACCCAGGGATCGAACCCAGGTATCCTGCATTGGAGGCAGATGCTTTAACCTCTGAGCCACCAGGGAAGCACACTTACATAGTAAAGAGTCTGTTCACAAAGCGGGAGACCCAGGTTCAATCCTGGGGAAGCTTCTCCTGGAGAAGGGAATGGCTACTCATTGCAATATTCTTGCCTGGAGAATTCCATGAACAGAGGAGCCTGGAGGGCTATAATCCGTGGGGTTCGCAAATAGTCTGGGCACGACTGAGTAGGTTCGGCACTTTCTTTCATTCAACATTATAGTGAACCTTCTCTGTGTCAAATCCAGCACCCATATATCATTATCTCAAGCTGTAAACAAAATCCTTATTGAGAAGAAATCAGATTCAGAGTGTCGAGGAGGAGAAAACATGGAGTCAGGAGCCTGGGAACAAGGGACTGGAAACTGGCTTCTTGGGAGCTGGGACGGGGAAAGGCGTGAATATTGGGGGCGGAGACTCAGCATTCATTTGCATAACCAGCATGCACTGCACAATATAGATTGAATTTACTATTTTAATTCATCGTAATTTCTTTTAAGCATAGTATTTCGATAAATGAACCTTCATGCACTTAAGTGAAAAGATCTGCCACAAACCCTTGACCCAGAGTTACTCTGGACGCTGCTCACCATAACTGTGTTAGGAGTGCTCCTTCTCAAGGTGGGTCTTTTGTGTTACGCTTAGTATGGCTAGGCATTGGAAGGAATATAAGTAGTGCGGTTCACAATTTTTGGAGGCTTTGTCAGATGGACAAAGCCAACATGGTTGTATGTAAAAGCAGACTTTGCAAAGTAAAAGTTTTGGAGACAAGCTTCTATTTTCTTGAACCTCCCTGGGGGCTCAGAGCTTAAAGCATCTGCCTCCAATGCGGGAGACCTGGGTTCAATCTCTGGGTTGGGAAGGTTCTCCTGGAGAAAGAAATGGCAACCCACTCCAGTATTCTTGCCTGGAGAATCCCATGGATGGAGAAGCCTGGAAGGCTACAGTCCATGGGATCGTGAAGAATCGGACACGACTGAGCGACAGGGTTGTTAAACTTAAAACTTTTCTGTGTGTTTGTTTACTGTGTTGAGTTTTTGTCTCTTCAGTTGATTTTCTTAGTTGTGTCCGATTACTTGGTAACCCTGTGGATTAAGGCTTTTTGGGTTTCCTTATCACCTATTCGCAGAGTTTGCTCATATCATAACTTTTGAATCCATGGTGTTATTTAACCATCTCATTTCCTGTCGTCTTCTTTTTTTCTCCAACTATTAGTCCTTTCTAGCATCAGGGTTTTTTCCAGTAAGTCAGTTGTTTGTATCAGGTGGTCAAACTATTGGAATTTCAGTGTCACCATCAGTTCTACCAATGAGTATTCAGGACTGATTTCCTTTAGGATAGTCTGATTGGATCTCCTTGCAGTCCAAGGGATTCTCAAGCGTCTTCTCCAACACGACAGTCCAACAGCTTCCATTCTTTGGCCTTCAGCTTTCTTTACAGTGCAATTCTCACATCCATACATGAGTACCGTAAAAACCATAGCTTTGACTGGATGGACATTTTTCAGTCAAGTAATATCTCTGCTTTTTAATATGCTGTCTTGGTTGGTCATAGCTTTTCTTCCAAGGAGCAAGCGTCTTAATTTCATGGCTGAAGTCACCACCCTCAGTGGCTTTAGAGCCCAAGAAAGTAAAGTCTTTCACTGTTTCTGTTGTTTCCCCATCTATTTGCCATGAAGTGATAAAACCAGATGCCATGATCATTTTCTGAATTTTCAGTTTAAGCCAACTTTTCCACTCTCCTCTTTCACTTTCACTTTGACTTTCATCAAGGGGCTCCTTAGCTGTTCTTCACTTTCTGCCATAGGGGTGGTGCCATCTGCATTTCTGAGGTTATTGATGTTTCTCCCAGCATCTTGATTCTACCTTGTACTTCATCCAGCATGGCACTTAGCATGATGTATGCTGCATATAATAAGTTAAATAAGCAGAGTGACAATATATAGCCTTGACGTTCTTTCCCAATTTGAAAGCAGTCATTGTTCCATGTCCAGTTCTAACTGTTGCTTCTTGACCTGCATACAGATTTCTAAAGGGGCAAGTCAGGTGGTCTGGTATTCCCATCTTTTGTAGAATTTTCCAGTTTGTTGTGATCCACGCAGTCAAAGGCTTTGGCGTAGTTAATAAAGCAGAACTATCTTGCCTTTTTTCTGGAACTTGCTGTTATTGTTAGTTTTTTCTCTGGAACTCTTTCTTTTTCAGTGATGATCGGATGCTGGCAATCTGGTCTCGGGTTCCTCTGCCTTTTCTAAATCCAGCTTGAATATGTGGAAGTTCCCAGTTCACATAGTGTTGAAGCCTGGCTTGGAGAATTTTGAGCATTACTTTGCTAGCGTGTGAGATGAGTGCAGTTGTGTGGTAGTTTGAGCATTCTTTGGCATTGTCTTTCTTTGGGATTGGAATGAAAACTGACCTTTTCCAATCCTCTGGCCAGTGTGGAGTTTTCCAAATTTGTTGGCAGATTCAGTGGAACACTTTCATAGCATCATCTGTTAGAATTTGAAATAGCTGTCGGAATTCCATCACCTCCACTAGCTTTGTTCGTAGTGATGCTTCCTAAGGCCCACTTGATGTTCCATTCCAGGATGTTTGGCTCTAGGTGAGTGACCACACCATCATGGTTATCTGGGTCTTGAAAATCTTTTTTGTATAGTTCTTCTGTGTATTGTTGCCACCTATTCTTAATATCTTCTGCTCTGTTAGGTTCATACCATTTCTGTCCTTTCTTGTGCCCATCTTTGCATGGAAATTTCCCTTCATATCTAATTTTCTTGAGGAGATCTCTAGTCTTTCCCATTCTATTGTTTTTATCTATTTCTTTACATTGATCACTGAGGAAGGCTTTCTTTTCTCTCCTTGCTATTCTGTGGAACTCTGCATTCAAATGTGTGTATCTTTTCTTTTCTCCTTTGTCTTTAGCTCCTCTTCTTTTCTTAGCTATTTGTAAGGCCTCCTCAGACAACCATTTTGCCTTTTTCATTTCTTTTTCTTGGGGATGATCTTGATCACTGCCTCCTGTACAGTGTTATAAACCTCCATCCACAGTTCTCCAGGCACTCTGTCAGATCTAATGCCTTGAATCTATTTGTCACTTCCACTGTATAATCATAAGGGATTTGATTTAGGTCATACCTGAATGATCTAATGGTTTTTTTCTACTCTCCTCAATTTAAGTCTGAATTTTGGTAATAAAGAGTTCATGATCTGAGCCCAGTCAGCTCCCAGTCTTGTTTTTGCTGACTGTATAGAGCTTCTCCATCTTTGGCTGCAAAGAATCTAATCAACTGGATTTTGGTGTTGATCATCTGGTGATGTCCATGTGTAGAGTCTTCTCTTGTGTTGTTGGAACAGGGTGTTTGCTATGACCAGTGCGTTCTCTTGGCATAACTCTGTTAACCTTTGATGTGCATCATTTTGTATTCCGGGTCCAAATTTGCTTGTTATTCCAGCTATCTCTTGACTTCCTACTTTGCAATCCAGTCCCCTATAATGAAAAGACATCTTTTGGGGGGTGTTTGTTCTAGAAGGTCTTGTAGGTCTTCATAGAACCATTCAACTTCATCTTCTTCAGCATTACTGATTGGGGCATAGACTTGGATTCCTGTGGTATTGAATAGTTTGCCTTGGAAATAGACATAGATAGATCTTCATTCTTTCTGGAGTTATTTCTCCACTCTTTTCCCATAGCACATTGGGCACCTACTGACCTGGAAAGTTCGTCTTTCAATATCCTATCTTTTTGCCTTTTCATACTGTTCATGGGGTTCTCAAGGCAAGAATATTGCAGTGGGTTGCCATGCCCTTCTCCAGGAGAATCTTCCCCAGGATCGAACCTGGGTGTTCACATTGCAGGCTGACTCTTTACTGTCTAAGCCATCAAGGTGGCTCTAATCAGTAAAATAATAATAATAATGAGCTGTCTGCTATTATAGGAGGACCTGGTTCCACCCCTGGGTTGTGTATATTGTCCAGTTCATTTGCTCAGTCTTATCTGACCGGCCTTACTTCCTGTCAGTTGCCAACACCTGGGTTTGCTCAAACTAACATCCATCCAGTCAGTGATGCTATCTAATCATTTTATTCAATATTGTCCCTTTCTCCTCCTGCCTTCAATCTTTCTGAACAGCAGAAAACCTTCAGGGAAAACCCCATGTAGGCTTATGGGAATCTTACTAACCAAAGGTACAGCAGAAAAACCTCTTGGAAAAAACCCTGTTCAGAGTTATGGGAGTCTTACTGACCAAAGGTAAAACCTGTGATTTCAAATGATCAACCACACAGAAAAACTCTTAACTGCAGAAGTCCTAGAAAAACTGCCTGAAGTCACCCTCTTTCCAGGATCTACTTTTTCACACAAGAATGTTGGCCTTGTTTATCTCACAAGACCTCCAAAAATTGTGGGTAGCTCACATTTTTTATCCCTTGGGCCTACCTAACCAAATCTTAAGTGTAACACAGAAGACTCAGTTCAAGCAGGAGCAAGAACAAAGGTAAGAATCCCATACTATACCTGTGTACATACTCTGAGGAGAGATGCACTCCTAACACAGTGAGGCTGAGGAGCATCAAGGGTCAGTCCCAGTCAAGACTTTGCAGCAGTTCTTTTCAGGTAAGTGGATGAAGGCTCATTCTTCGAAATGCTACGTTTAAAAGAAATCTATGATAAATTAAAGTAGTAAATTGAAACTATACTGCATGCAGTGCATTCTGGTTATGCAAATGAATGCTGAGTCCTCACCTCTGAGATTCACGCCTTTCCCACCCCAGTTCCCATGAAGCCATCTTCTAGTCCCTTGTTCTCTGGCCCCTGACTCCATATCTTCTCCTCCTCGAGGCTCTGAGTCTGATTTCTTTTGAATAAAGGATTAATCACCAGGCCAAATCTCAGAATGATTTTATGGAGCAGGTTTTTTGTACCACCTTCTTGGCCTTCTCAATCCCGGTGGGAAAACCTTCGATCCGTCCTGTGAACGTATCTATCATGACTAGTAGGTATTTATTCCCTTTAGAAACTGGCATCTGGGTGAAGTCCATCTTCCAGTCCTCTCCTGGGTAGGTCTCATGCTGTTGGATGGGCTGGGCCAGCTGGTGTCTTCAAGCTCCTTGGGGGTTGTTTAATTGGCAAGTGAGACAAGAGGAAACCACTTGCCTTAAAGTCATTTGGAGGCCTGTTCCTCTGAGGGACCTTTCTAGTAATCTTTGGAGGGCCTTCTCCCCTAAATGAGTGGTACGTACATTCCTCAATTGGTTGAAGGTGATCTTTAGGGGTCTGTCTTTTTCCTCAGGGAGGAAAACCTTGGTGGGATATACTAGAACTTTCGGGAGTGAGAATCGAAATTCTTAGAATGGAAGTCATATACTTCCTCAAAGATCTCTTAATCAGACACCTTGATCCCACCGTTGTGGATAATCCAGTGACAAGACATTACGACGCGAGAATCGACGGACTAGTCGACGAACCAAGGGAGTACGGTGAAGACACGAGGTTTTTTGGTGTCCTTTACAGTGGGAGACTGAAACCTCAGTGGGCAGATGGACTGCCTCCAAGAAACTAAGGATTTGATCACCATACTTGATTGGGTACCCTCGGGTGGTCAAGTGGCTTCTTTCTTTCCAAATAGCAAGGCATACTTGGAGGCAGTGTAAATGGCTGCTCTTTTTACTTTTCCCAGCTCTAAAGCTCAAGTCAGCTTTATGAGGATTATGAGCTCAGCTAACTGGGCTGGAGTATCTGGTGGCAAAGGTTTAGCATCTGTAGTCTCAAAATTGGAGACTACTTCATATCCAGCTCTTCTTTTTCCATCTAAGATAAAGTTGCTTCCATCAGCGTACCAGATTTCCTCAGGATTCATCAGAGGATCTTCTGACAATCCTTCTCAGGGTTTTATCTGATGGTCCAAAGTTTCTAGGCAAGAGTGAATGGGGAGAGAGCCCTTGGGTTAGGCAGGAGAGTAGCTGGGTTAAGAACCTCACAAAGGAATATAGTCAGACCTGGATTTTCCATCAGCACTACTTGGTATCTGACGATCCTTTGATCAGACATCCATAAATGGCCTCTCTCATTCAGGAGTTGTTTCACTTGGTGGCTAATAAAAAATACTTAATTTGCCTCCAAGAGAGAGTTTTAAAACATCTTCCATCAGGATTGCAATGGCTGCAAGATTTCGAAGGTAGGGAGGACAACCTCGGGTGGTTGGGTCTAGCCTCTTGGATATATAAGCTACTGGCTGGGACTGGGTCCCAACCTTTGAGTTAAGACTCCCAAGGCTATTTCCTTTTTGTGGACATATAGTTGGAATGCTTTTTCCAGGTCTGCAATCTCAAGGTGGGTGCTTGAGTTAAGGCTTGTTTTCATGTAGCCTTTGCCTCCTTTGGAGGAGTCCAATGGGATTGAATCAACCTGTCCCTTTAAGCTTTCATATAACGGCTGGGAGATTAGACCATAGCTGGGTATCCAGATTCTACAATAACTGGTTAGCCTCAGGAAAACTCGTAATTGTTTTCAAGCTATAGGGGAAGGCAACTGCAGGATTCCTTGTACTCGGTTGGAGGATAGCCTCCTAGACCCGTGTGTCATCTGAACTCCAGGGTAAGTGACCTTTGTCTTAATCATCTGTGCCTTAGCACAGGAGACTTTATATCCCCTCTCTGCCAGAAAGCTTATAACCTTAATCACATATTGTTGGACGTTTTCCTCATCTGGGGAGCAGACTACTAGGTCAATACATATTGCAATATTTTCCCATTTGGTCACAGGTCCAGATCTAGGAGATCCATCAAAGAACCTGTCAAAACAGGTGGGGGCTATCTCTGAACCCCTGGGGTAATACTGTCCAAATCATTTCAGCTGTAGGGGCTGAAAAGTTTCCCACAAGTTTATCACAAGGGTGGCTCCCAGCTTAGTGAGTGTATCTCTTCCCAACAAGGGAGTAGGACACTCAGGGACCACCAGAAACTGGTAGGAAAATATTTGTCCACCCCAGAAACAAAGAATTGCTCAGGTAAATCTTGTTGTAATTGTTTTTCCTGTAGCACCCAAAATGGTACAGGTTTAGGAGGAGAAGGCTCTGGAGTAGGACAGAATTGGTAGCCCCTGTGTTAAGCAAGAAATTCTCGGACCTATCTGCCATATCCAGTTGAACCCTTAGCTCCATCCCATGATGGTTATCTGTAACTGGTAGGCTGGCTGGAGTGGGCGGCTTCAGTCCTGTTGAACCATCATAAGGGAAGGCTTGGCACTTGACCTTGAGGCTCTTGGGTCCTGAGGGCAGAGTGCTACCCAGTGTCCCAATTGATAGCATATATAACAAGCCATTTTAGGAGACTTGCCATGGTTTGGACACTTCTTTGGCCCAATGTCCCGCCTGTCTACAGATTAGACATTTGCCGCATGCCTTGTCCTTCAAGGACTCAGGGTTTGCCATTGGGCTTCCCTAGAGGGCAGCTAGCATCTGGGCGTGCCTTAGCTCTTTCCTTCTCTCTCTTTCCGGGGCCTTGGACTCCCTCTCCTATTCTCTGTGATAAAAGGTACTGGTGGCTATATGGACCACCTCATCTAAAGAGGCAGCAAGGTCCTGCTGCTATAGCTGTTGTATATTTGTCCTTATGTCTGATGCACACTAGGACAGGAATTTGTCCTTTAAAATCACCTGTCCCTCATAAGAGTCTAAGTCCAGATTGGTAAACTTTGGGAGGGCCTCTTTTAGACTTTCCAGGAAAGCAATGGGGTTCTTGTTGGACTCCTGAGTTATTGCTGAGACTGGGCACAGTCCCACAACTAATAGGCTTCCTTCTATTTCCATGGGTGGACTGACTTAGGGGTGAGTCTTTCTGAAGCTTATCCTACACAGTACTGTTGTAACCTGAGAGCTGGGCATCCCCAGGTCAGGGTGCAGATCCTCAGGCAGGTTGAGGCATGTCAACCTTCTGGAGATCAAATCCCCAGGCAGATTGAGGCATGTCAACCTGCTGGGACCCCTGGACTGGCAGATCTGCAAGCAGGCTGAGGTGTGACAACCTCCAGGGAACCAGATCCCTAGGCAAGTTGGGGCAGGTCAACCTTCTGGGATCCCCAGGTTGAAGCTGGGTGTCCCCAAGGCCTCTAGCGTGACTAGTGCTGGGTAGGATTAAGGGGCTGTAAACTTAACTCATTGCCAGTTTGTGTACCCTGGATGGGAAGATACCCATGATGTAAAGCATTCCAAGCCTGTGCCTTGAGACTAGGCACCTGGCAAAATAGCTCCAAGCCTAATCCTCTTAAGGTGATATAAGTCACTGATTTCTTCCTCTAGTCCTCCATAAGAACAGTTTAAAGTGTCTCCAACGGTAAACATTTCATGGTCATAGACCTGTTCTAGGTAATAACAGAAGTAATGACAAAGGAGTGGGTTAACTGGTCCTGTTAGGGGGATTCAGTTCAGTTCACTTCAGTCGCTCAGTCATGTCCGACTTTGTAACTCCATACATTGCAGCACTCCAAGCCTCCCTGTCCATTACCAATGCCCTGAGTTCACTCAAACTCATGTCCATCGAGTCAGTGATGCCATCCAGCCATCTCATCCTCTGTCGTCCCCTTCTCCTCCTGCCCTCAGTCTCTCCCAGCATCAGAGTCTTTTCCAGTGAGTCAACTCTTCGCATGAGGTGGCCAAAGTACTGGAGTTTCAGCTTTAGCATCATTCCTTCCAAAGAAATCCCAGGGTTGATCTCCTTCAGAATGGCCTGGTTGGATCTCCTTGCAGTCCAAGGAACTCTCAAGAGTCTTCTCCAACACCACAGTTCAAAAGCATCAATTCTTCGGCGCTCAGCTTTCTTCATAGTCCAACTCTCACATCCATACATGACCACTGGAAAAACCATAGCCTTGACTAGATGGGCCTTTGTTGGCAAAGTAATGTCTCTGCTTTTGAATATGCTATCTAGGTTGGTCATAAATTTTCTTCCAAGGAGCAAGCATCTTTTAATTTCATGGCTACAGTCACCATCTGCAGTGTTTTTGGAGCCCCCCAAAATAAAGTCTGACACTATTTTCAGTTTCCCCATCTATTTACCATGAAGTGATGGGACCAGATCTTCATTTTCTGAATGTTGAGCTTTAAGCCAACTTTTTCACTCTCCTCTTTGACTTTCATCAAGAGGCTTTTTAGTTCCTCTTCACTTTCTGCCATAAGGGTGGTGTCATCTGCATATCTGAGGTTACTGATATTTCTCCTAGCAATCTTAATTCCAGCTTGTGCCTCTTCCCACCCAGTGTTTCTCATGATGTACTCTGCATAGAAGTTAAATAAGCAGGGTGACAATATACAGCCTTGATGTACTCCTTTTCCTATTTGGAACCAGTCTGTTGTTCCATGTCCAGTTCTAACTGTTGCTTCCTGACCTGCATATAGGTTTCTCAAGAGGCAAGTCAGGTGGTCTGGTATTCCCATCTCTTTCAGAATTTTCCACAGTTTATTGTGATCCACACAGTCAAAGGCTTTGGCATAGTCAATAAAGCAGAAATAGATGTTTTTCTGGAACTCTCTTGCTTTTTCCATGATCCAGTGGATGTTGGCAATTTGATCTCTGGTTCCTCTGCTTTTTCTAAATCCAGCTTGAACATCTGGAAGTTCCCGGTTCACGTATTGCTGAAGCCTGGCTTGGAGAATTTTGAGCATTACTTTACTAGCATGTGAGATGAGTGCAATTGTGCAGTAGTTTGAGCATTCTTTTGCATTTCCTTTCTTTGGGATTGGAATGAAAACTGACCTTTTCCCGTCCTGTGGCCACTGCTGAGTTTTCCAAATTTGCTGGCATATTGAGTGCAGCACTTTCACAGCATCATCTTTTAGGATTTGAAATAGCTCAACTGGAATTCCATCACCTCCACTAGCTTTGTTCATAGTGATGCTTTCTAAGGCCCACTTGATTTCACACTCCAGGATGTCTGGCTCTAGATGAGTGATCACACCATCATGATTATCTTAGTTTTCTGAAATTCAAGTTTATCTGTGTTATCAATAAAAATTGTGGGAACAAATAAAAAGATCTCCCAGAAGAGAGTGGTTAAGCTAAGATAACTATCATGCCTTGAATACTAACTATCCACCATATCCTGAATTGAGAGTTTTATACATATATCTCATTTAAATTTCTTAATACTCATAGAAGAAAGATATATCATTTAAAATTTATTTTACAAATATGGACACTTAGGCTTAGAGAAGTTGTCACTTGTCTAAGATCAAACATCTACTGAGTTGTAGAGCTGACATTCAAGCTCACATTTAACTTTGGTCTGGAGTTTTAAATACTTCACTGCAGTCCAGGTGTCAATAATAATACTTAGGAAGCAGATGGACTAAAAGAAATACACCTGCACACACACACACATGCTTGCATGGCCGTCTTTCATATCAGTAAAGTTTCATCTGGTGTATTTCTCCTTTAGTATTCTCCAATCATTAAATCAATGGTTTCCAAACTTTCCAGTTATGAAGGATTCCCCTCCCTTATTTTAATCCCTCATGGTTCAAGTTACCTACTGTAGTAGTTTTAGTTTTTGCTGTCTAAAAAACTCCCACATAATGGCATAATGATTTTTGTGCTTTAACATGAACTCATATATGATTTCACAGTAGCAGCAAACAACATATGAAAAATGTTAAATTTTATTTCTTGAGATCACTTATTTATTCTACAAATCATGTTTGGTGAGAATAAAATTTTGAGGATTACTTTGTATGACTTGAGACTCTCCTCACCCCTCCCTCCAAGCCTCTATGTACCACTGGTTGGGAATCTTTAAACTAGAGCAATTAAACTTAGACCCAGAATGAATGAGCTTCCTTTCCTGAATGCAGAAATGAGCTCTGAAGAAACTACTGAAGATGGGGATAATGAAAAGGGTGGGGAAGTGGAGGGTCCATGATTTTATTCTGGACCATAGAAGATACTTCTGGTGCCCTACCCACATCCACCAGGAGGCTTTAGACTGCAATGACATAAAACTCTTTACTAGAAGCCTTTCTCTGCCACCCCTCCCTACTTCATGTGTTCAGCCAATAGCAGGGAAATCTGGAAACGGCAGGAAGTTCCACCCAGGAAGCAACCCTTAACATGACCTTCCTTCCCTGTTCGGTGGGCAGATTCTAAGTCAAGCCTTCTGCAGTCTTCCATGGGACCCAGCAGGGTTGAGCCCTGGTTGCCCACAGTAGTCACCTGCTCATTAACGTGCTCTGAATTGGCCCCTTTTCCTTCCTTGTCTCATTTCTCCCCTTGTGTCCAAATGCTATTTGGGACCAGCTCTCAGTTAAACTACTTGCACACTTTCTGATCTCACTATCTGCTTCTGGGAGAACCCAAGGTTAAGGTATGAATTAAGAAATTATTTTTTATATTTTCAAACTCTGCTGTAGGTACCAAGAGTTTCAAGATTAGATTCAGTTCTCTCTCTGATACTCAGTGCCTTGAGAATGAGTCTAGTGTTTTGAGAGCCAGTAGGTTGGAGAGCCTGGTTAATATCAATTCTCAACAGACAGGATGTGTAGTTACTAACAACATGTATAAATAGAGCCTGACGCCATTATTCTTGTGTAAGTTTTTTTTCCTCTGTAAATTTTGGTCATTGTGAATAATTAATTGACAGATTTTAAAAATATAATACATAGCAAATAACTGGTGTCCTTCAGTACCTCCGTCCTAGCATTTTGGAGGGGACATTTTCCTTGAACTAAACTATGGAAGATAAATGCTTTTATTTGGTGAAAACATTGTGTAATAATAGAACAATGTATCCACTCAGCCTCATGCCAATCAATGTGGGGTAGTAAAAGCGAAATTAAACTGAGAGTTGGGAGCCTTGATTTCTGCATGACCTTGGGAAGTCCTAAAACATCTCCAGGTCCAATTTCCTTAGAGATGAATTATTTCTAAGGATCCACACATCAACAAATGTGTATGATCTCTTTCACCACTACAAGTTCTAGTGTAAATTGCAGAATTGAAAAGGATGCAATTATAGACAGACTTCAACATCTCAAGCCTTACCTGCTCAACCACCCTGGAAAGAGGGCATGCTTGCAGTACCTTGAATACGTCTGAAGCTAAGTATATGATTAGGACAGACTAGAATAGTGGTTCTAAGGGTGATTTTTTGCTTCCTAGGGGACATTTTGCAATATTTGGAAACATTTTTGGTTGCCACAACTGGGGAAGAGGAGTACTAGTGGCACCTAATAGTGATGCTTCTAAACATTCTGCAGTGCACAGGACAACTGCTGTAACAAAGAGATGTGTGTGTGTGTGTGTGTGTGTGTGTGTGTGTGTGTGTGTGTGTGTTAGTCACTCAGTTTTGTCTGACTCTTTGTGACCCCATGGGCTATATAGCCTTCCAGGCTCCTCTCCATGGGATTCTCCAGGCAAGAATGCTGGAGTGTGTTGCCATTCTCTTCTCCAGGGCATCTTCCCAACCCAGGGATGGAACCTGGGTCTCCCACATTGCAGGCAGATTCTTTAACATCTGAGCTATCAGGGAGGTCCTAACAAAGAGTTACCCAGTGCCAAATGTCATTGGTACCAAGGTTGACAAA
Source organism: Madoqua kirkii (assembly GCA_006408675.1). Taxonomy (NCBI): domain Eukaryota; kingdom Metazoa; phylum Chordata; class Mammalia; order Artiodactyla; family Bovidae; genus Madoqua; species Madoqua kirkii. The sequence goes on along the minus strand of SJYC01005024.1, from coordinate 1,727 downwards.
TTCTGGGCCAGAATAAGCTAACAAACAGAACAAAGCATCTTATGGTTCAAAACAATAGAGATTTATTTATTTTTGCTTCCCTAACAGTTTAGGGTGCTTCAAGGTAGACTAGGATGGAGTTGAAGAAGTCAAAAGGGATAGACCCAGTTCTTCTCCATGTAAGGATGCCATCTTTTGATGCTCTCTCTCTCTTTTTCAACATTTTGTTCTCAAGGGACTTTAAGTCCCTCCATTCCAGCTGGCTAGAACAGGGGAATGGTATGGAGGAGCATGTGAGAAGTTTATGTGAGCCAAATTGAATAATAACACACAGCTCTTCCTCTCATATTCCATTGGCTGGAAATCAGTCAGTGAGTACTCCTAACTCCAGGACAAGTTGAGAAATATGGACTAATTATTTGCCCAGGAAGAAGAAGAAAGAGTACTGGTGACTAGTTAGTATTCTCTGCTCTAATAAGCAATTGTACTAGTTCCTTTATCATAAAAATGAGAGTGAGAATAATACCCTTAGTTGTTAAATACTCACGTTTTCTGAATTTGTGTGCATTTTGTGTGTTTCTTATTTAGTTCTTCCAGTTGCCTAATGGGGTACATCTTGTCTCCGTTTTACATTTCAGGAAACCGAGGCATCAGAGGTTAAATAATTTCTCCAAAGTATTCAACTAGTAAGGGTCAGAGCCGAGTTATAAACTCAGGCTAATGCTAAAATCTGAACCCTACTCATTGTACTCCCATTCTCATTTTCTCCTTGAGTATCCGAGTTATTATTTCTTCTGTTGAACCAAAACCTGCCTTTCTCTAATCCCCACCCCAACAAGTTGCTGGTTACACTTTGTCATTGGGGAGAAATAGGCAAATCTTCTTTAGACTTTCTAACACAGGGGAGTAGAAGCATGGGCAGAAGTCAAGACATCTGCCAGGATGATGGCAGATATAAGAGATGCAGCATCCACAGGGTAGCATCTTGACTAGTGAGTGTTAGATGTGAGACATAGTAAGTACTCAGTAGCTGGTTTTGTTAAGTGAAAATATGAGTGCAGAGATAGTTCAGAGTTCCCCCAAATAGGGTTAGAAATAGGCACGTAAGATTTACAGGTAAGCTGGATGGTTCGTCTTTGTCCATAGAAAGTAAAATTTAACAGGAAAATTAGTACATTCCATTGGGGATTTTGTATTTGGGGGTGGTCTGGCAATGCAGAGGCTCGTGGAGACGTTTGACTCCATCTCAGTAACTTAGTTTTCATTTGTTGTTTTCGAAATGCCAGTAAAATTTCATGAATCACATAAAGTTTTGAGATAAAGCTCAAATAAATTTTAGAGAATGTTTTGAGCAAATAAATTGTTTACTGCTGCTGGAAGGGGACAGATTTCTTCCATTACTAATTTGTATGAATCACTTTTTAATAAACAGGATGATTTTGTGCCCACGACATTGACACATTTTGTTCTTTTAATACAAAATATGTTTTAAAAGAAAAATAAAAGTGAAACATTTAGCAGGGAGATGTTCAAAAAATATTTTAAGAGGTGTAAATTTCCATGGCCAAAAGTTTTTTTTTTTTTTTTTTTTTTTTACCTTATTTCAGAAATTTGGCCAAAATTATTGAGAGAGAGCTTTGGTAAACAAAAAAGGAAGAGGTATATTTTTATGCCCTAATAGACATATATATTGGAGAAAGAAATGGCAACCCACTCCAGTGTTCTTGCCTGGAAAATCCCAGGGACAG
>SJYC01005022.1:0-12630 GCA_006408675.1 Madoqua kirkii | reverse complement strand
GAGGGAGGGAGGGAGGTCAGTCGACGTAGACCAAGGCTGCTCAGCATGGATGCTGTTGATACTCAGAGGCCGGTAAGGCCTGTGACTGCTGCTCCCTCACAGCACCCCTGGCCTCTACCAGCGAGATGGCAGAAGCGCCTCCCCAACTCCCTGCAAACACACATCAGTTGCGACTATCGAAACTGTCTCCAGATATTGGCACATGTCCCCTGAAGGATATGGTCGCCCCTGGTTGAGACCTGTTGCCCTAGACAGTCAGATGGCCTGCTCTGTCACTGTCTGAGTGACTTTAGGAAGGTACTCAAACTTTGCGAACCTCGGTTTCTCCCCTACAAAAATGGGGGTTAAAATCAGTAACTCAAGGGCACGCTAAAGGACTGAGAATTCATGGAAGTGAAAACGCATATTAGAAATAATTATGCTGTCCTTTTTGAAGGCACAAAAGCAAATTTCCATACCACAGAAATGGTAGAAGCCCCAGAGATAAATATTCCTGTCAACTGAACAGATATCTCTGGTTTGGAAGATGTGTAGCGTGAGATGTAGAATCTTTCCTGCTTGAGTTCAGCCTCTAGAAACTGCTTAAAAGCTGTGTTGCCTTCACCATCCCTTGTGCCACCCTAAGGTCACTTCGTGGAGAGTGTGGGCAAGGAATTCACCCTGTAAAGAGCAGTTGTCAGCTGCCCCTCCCTGATCATAAACATTCGTGTTCCTTTGTAGCAGATGACTGAGTCACAGACCGCCAGATAGTTCTCAGGAACTCCTCTCCCCTTAAGGACGAGGTTTTTTATATTTATACTCAACTTTCACCACTGAGTAACCCTAGGGATTCAGGAGTATATTAATAGATGAGGCTCAATTAAACAAGTATTTAGAGTCCTACAAGGCTCTGCGCTTGGTAAACAGTAGTGAAAACAAAGATGATTACCACACATCATGCTAGAGTAGGGAGGAAAAGCTTACATATAAACAACACTAATGAAAGAGCGAAAGACACAGGCTAAAGAACTAGAAACTTCTGACTGAGGGCTGGGGATAAAATCAAGGAAGTATTGTGAGAGGGGGTTTGTATGTTGTATAGAATTAGGATAATCCCCAGTCAAGTTGTTCCTTATTCTCAAGTTCATGACTCTGTGCCATTTATATGATTGATTTATCCCAGTATAAAATGAAGGTAATGCAAGCTAACTTGTCTAGGCTACTTCAGAGACTAAAATGAGAGCTCGTAGGTGGGATGCACTACACTGGTCTTATTGAGTGGCTTGTCACCTCCATTATTCCTTCTTTCATATGTTGCTCTTTGGGGAGGAGAGGATTTCAGGGAAGCTTCCATGTTGGTTGAATGAGAGCCATCCAGACAAACCTATCAGTCATTTTTTACTTTAAAAATAAAACCCCACCTTTCTTCTGGATATCTTAATTTACCAGGACTAGGGAGAAGTATAAAAAGGAGCACCTGCTAACTTTTGGGTTTGCTCTCCCCATTAGGACTTTCCCATTGTGGCATCTGAAATATATCTATAACTTTGTCTGTGGCTGTTAACCACTTCCATTCATGTTTTTCAACATGTGTTTACCTCCAGGAAAGCAGGAAACCACCGTCCTCCACTCACTGTCTTTTCCTGAATCTCTGTTCAGCCTGGCTAAGTAAGCAATGTCTATGTGTTTTCCTCATATGGCTAAAGACCTACTTGTTTAGCACTTAGTGGGTGTGAAAGATATAGTTGGGTTTTAATCAGTGCTTTGGATTGCATCTTGTTCAATAGACAAGCAAGTTTAGACAAAAGGACTTAACAGAGTTCTAGGCTTCCCTCTTAGCTCTGTTGGTAAAGAATCTGCCTGCAGTGTAGGAGACCCTAGTTTGATTCCTGGTTCAGGAAAATCCCCTGGAGAAGGAAATAGCAACCCACTCCAGTATTCTTGCCCGGAGAATCCCACGGACAGAGGAGCCTGGTGTCTATAGTCCGTGGGGTTGCAAGAGTCGGACACAATTTAGTGACTAAACAACAACCAGCAGAGTTCTAGAATATTTAATTATAAATTTTAAGACACTGGTTCTTTTTTTATTTTTTATTTTTGCCTTATTTTGCTTTGCAATACTGTATTGGTTTTGCTATACATTGACATGAATCAGCCACGGGTGTACATGAGTTCCCAATCCTGAACCCCCTCCTCCCACCTCCCACCCCATATCATCTCTCTGGATCATCCCCGTGCACCAGCCCCAAGCATCCTGTATCGAACATAGACTGGCGATTCATTTCTTACATGATAGTATACATGTTTCAATGCCATTCTCCCAAATCATCTCACCCTCTCCCACAGAGTCCAAAAGTCCGTTCTAAACATCTGTGTCTCTTTTGCTGTCTCGCATACAGGGTTATCATTACCATCTTTCTAAATTCCATATATATGTGTTAGTATACTGTATTGGTGTTTTTCTTTCTGGCTTACTTCACTCTGTATAATCGGCTTAGTTTCATCCACCTCATTAGAACTGATTCAAATTTATTCTTTTTAAGGGCTGAGTAACACTCCATTGTGTGTATGTGCCACAGCTTTCTTATCCATTCATCTGCTGATGGACATCTAGGTTGCTTCCATGTCCTGGCTATTGTAAACAGTGCTGTGATGAGCACTGGGGGACATGAAGACACTGGTTCTTAACTGAGGGAGGAGTGCTATTGTCATCTGGTTGGTAGAGGTCAGGAATTCTGCTTAACACATTACAATGCACAGGACAACCTTACGACAGTAAATTATCTGTCCCAAAATGTAAATAGGACTGAAATTGAGAAATCCTGATTTAAAAAAGATACCTGATTTCCAAGGAGGCATAAAAATTAAACATAATAAATGAAGAGCAATTACCAATAAAAGTATAACTGAAAGAAAAGAAGCAGAAGCACGTCACCATGGTCCTGAAGTGACTTTGTCATTTGGGCTAAATATTTGATTAAGTTTGGAATTTCCTGACAAATGAAAAAGAAGGTGGGGAAGGGAAAGAGACAGTTCTTGGGCTTCCAAAACAATCTTTAATAAAAAAGTTAATAAACAAAGACCACCTCCCCACTCTCTCACTGAATTCAAAGAGAAATATAGCCTGTAGGGTTTTATGTATGGGACATTATGTAATAAAATAGACGTTTTCAACTGTGGTTTGACATGGGTTGTGTGTGTGTGTGTGTGTGTGTGTTTATGTGTGTACACACAAATGGATATTTCTGATCTCAGCTCTTTACCAGAAAATAACAGAGGGTATGACATTAGATCTTGTGAAATTAAAGGCATTTCTTTGAGGAACTGAACAAGTATGATCTGGATATTGTCTTTGTTTCTGATCTAACAAATCAGGGGTAGAGTCTCTGAAGATCTGAGACAGATGGCTGACATTTCCATCAGACTATAGGATTCTCTCTTTGGGTTATCAAGTGACTTCAACGAGTTTTTGACAATGGCTAGAGAGTAATCAGTTCATGGTGGAATTGTCTGATGAGTACCTGAAGTGCTGGCTTGAGCTCATTCAGTGGTATTTATTGCTGGTCTACTTTCTATCATCCAGTGTGTTAGTGTTTAAGGCGCACAAAGGTGGTTAAAATGTGCCCCTGTCCTCAAGTAGCAAAGACTTCTGTGTGCTTCCCTGGCATGAAGATCTGTAAATAATCATGGATTAATACACATAGCAGAGGAATGTGCAATGTGCCATAAGAACTCACATGAGCAAGTAATGACCCTGGGGTGTAGGGGAAGGTTCAGTGAGGAAGTGAAGTTTGAATTGTGTGAGTTATTGAAGAACTCTTTACAGAGTTTATCTGCGAACATTTGATGTATAAAATACATGCAGAAAAGTATATAAATCATAATACACCCCTGGTTCTATTTTCACAAAGTGTACCCATGCATGTAACCAGTGCTTAAGCAAGAAATGGAGCATCACCAGAAATAGAATCCCAAAAACCCCTCACACCCATGTTCCAGTAATTATCTTCCCCCCAAAGTAACTGTGGCCCCAACTTATAACCATGTAGTTTAGTTTTGCACTTTATATAAGTGTAGTCACGTGTTAACATGTTATTTTGTGTCTGACTTTAGCATTTTTTGTGAGATTCATCCAGGCTTTCATCTGTCACTATAAATCATTCATTTTCATTATTGTGTAGTATTCCATTGGGTGAATATACTACAATTTATTTATCCATTCTACTACAGATGAACATTTGACTTATTTCTAGTTTTTTACTATTGTAAGTTGTACTTCTATGTATGTTCTTGTACATGTTTTTTAGTGACCACCTTTATATGCTTATATGTGTAGACACATAGAAATGAAATTACTGAGGCTTAGTAAATGGCAATCCACTCCAGTATTCTTGCCTGGAGAATCCCATGGACAGAGGAGCCTGGTGGGCTAGAGTCCATAGGGTCACAAAGAATCAGACATGGCAGAAGCCACTTAGCACAAACACAGTATACACATATATTTTGGGGGAAAAAATGCTTGTTTTTGCTTCCAACTCTTAAATTGAGGGGCTTAATAAAATGTTTTCAAAACATTCTTAGGAAAAAGATATTTTACTCTCAGCAGGTTACAGTGTAGTAGGCTAGTAAGTTAGGTGGCGATGGGGGGCACAGAAACAGAGAGGCAGCCCCCACAGATGAGGCAGGTAGACCAAAGCAGTGATGATGGAGAGTCTTGGGAAGGACCTTTGAAGAAAAGAAAGGGCCCCATGAATATTTATTATCTTAATAAAAAGAAAAAAGGGTGGACCAGGTTTACTCTTAACGTTCTTTCAAATTCTCTCATTTTGTAAAATCACCTACAGGGAAGCTGTTACATTTGATAAGGCAATTTTCTCCCTTCTTCAGATATCCTCCTATGCCAAAGACTTTGTTGGGAAATACTGTTCCTCTTCTAATAAGAAAATTGTAAGTAAATAAAACAACCCACAACAACCTAGGTCTGAATCAATCTTTGAGGAGAAAGCTGGTGCACACACACATAAACTGCAGAATATAGCTCAGTAAATCTCCCTGCTTCCAGATTGTTTCCAGCTGAAGTCATGCTTGGCAAAACCAGATGCCTCTGAATGTAAAGATGGCCTTTGTCCAGAAGCAGACCTCCATGCAACTCCTTCCTCTTCCCGTTTGCATTCAGCAGTGCCTGGGAGAGGCTGGGATCAGAGTCCCTTCAGGCAGTAAGAGTGAGATGGAGGCAAAACAAGGACATTAATGCTGGGAACCAGAGGTCAGGGAACCTGAAGCCAAGGGTAGCAAGGAGATGTGAGGAAACGGGTCACTTCATAAACACCCAAAAGGGGAACCTGTGCTCTGAAGAGAATTATTGGTGAAAAACAAAACAAAAAGAGTTGGAGGATCTTTGAACCTTGGAGGACATTGAGAAGGAAAATAAGGACACGCCATTTTGATTAAGAAAGGAAATAGTGGAGAAGCACAGGATTAGTATTGTGAAGATAAATGAATTAACAGGAAAAGAATCCTATGATATGTTAAGAAGGAAGGAAAACTCTGCTTGATGAACTTAAGAAAACACTTTCATAAATGTAAACTTCACAAATATCTTCAGATCAAACGCGTGACTGACTAAAGATGAATGACCTCAAATTCAACTAAAAACACCAAGGTTATGTCTACACACAGAAGTCAGCTTGACTCAGTGTATTAGGGGGAGAAAAGATTAAGTTAATAAAACAACACCAAATCTTAAAGTGCCAAATACCTGCTTTCCCTGAACGTTTTAGTTTTCACTTGTTTTGGCATCCTGTAGACACAGCCAGAATATATTACAACAACAGAAATATCCTGTTCTGAGATGTTATTTTAGTTACAGGGAAAGGGACAAGTGCATCCCTAGATATAACTCAGTCGATGGGTACTGCTGGTTCTTAAAATCTTTTTCAGAAATTGCTAGAGACCCTGACCAAATACAGTTAAGTATATTCATTTTAAAAAGCTTCCAGAAAATGTTGTTTTACCAAGTGGCTACAAAACACGGCCAGAAATAACTAAGTCACATTTTATGTGTGTTGACTTTTATTTCAACGAAACAAAATATTCTTTGACAATTTGGATAATATATTACCTTTAAAAAATTTCCTCCCCCCAAAATGCTTTGATATAGTCAAACTTTTGTTTACTTTTTATCATTTAGTGTATGGGATGAGTGTTACCACACTCTTGTTATGATGAAATAAAATTCCAAGAAGTGAAATGAGTAGCCTAAAGATGTCTAGGCAGGGAGAGTACAGACAGGTCTTAAAGAGGGTCTAATGATTTTTTTTACCTTGATGCCTCCACTGGACTTGGTTCTAATTATGTGCTTTCATTTCAGTAACACAAGTGTAGATGTCTGTTTATGTATAAATGTTGTAAAAATGGTATTAATATGTACAATATTTTTGCTAGTTTAAAATAATCAGAATGCACTCAACCAAAGTGAATCATCCTCAAATGCCAGTGCTAGCGAAGAGCACATGGTGGTTCTGTGAATCTCACTCATTGGTCTGAATATAAAGTTAGCACAGTAGCTTTCTTGTGACTCTTATAATAGCAGATAGAGCATAATAAATCTTATAATAGTCAGAGCTTGTTACTATGATAATGAAATATTATAAGTACAGAAGGACAGTATCCACATAAGAAATTTCCCTGTGTATCATCCAGGCTGCTTTTGGCTGCATGTTTCAGAATATATAACTGAAAGCTGTTTACACAGTAAGGAAGATCTGAATTTCACCTAGGCATTGTATTGTTATCTATTACTATATAGCAAATTACCACAAAATTACTAACTTTGTGGCCTGAAACAATACATATTTATCATCTCGCAGTTTCTATGGGTCAGGAGTGCAGACACACCTTAGCGGAATCCTCTGCTTCAGGGTGTTTTCCAAGGCTGCAATCAAGGTGGCAGCCTGCGCTGGAGTGCTATCCGCAGGCTCAGCCAGAGAAGGGCCCCTTTGTAAGCTCATTCCAGTTGCTGGCAGAATTCAGTTCCTCAAGGGCTGTTTGACTGAGGGCTTCAGCTTCTCAGTGGCAGTTGACCAGAGGCCATCCTCAGTTCTTTGCCACATGGGCACCTCAGGCCACTCAGTGAGTGAAAGGGGACATTTATACCTTTATTATTGTGAAAGAAAGACTTTTCTAGAAAGTCAGACTCTCCTGGCAGACTTCCCTTGAGGTCTCATTTGTCAGTATTGGGTCATGTGCCCATATTGATATTGTAAAGGAGTCTGGGAAAGTTAAGTGTGAGCATGTGACATTTTTACATTTATTAAGAGACGAGTCTCTGCCATCAAGGAAAGGTATGTGGAGGGCAGGAGCTGGAGACTTGCTGTTGAGGAGGCAGTAAATATCTACAACCAGCAACAGCTACTAAGGGACAGGCTTTTTCAGGGACATGTGTCAGTAGTCCTGTTTTACATAATGGCTGAACTCTCTGCCTCTTTTCTCTGGTCTTGTTTGAGATGTTTATTCATATAGTATACTGAGATGTCATTGAAGTTTTACCTGGATAAAATATTTTTGGAAAACAAATGCAAACATAGGTTCTGAAGCTGCTCAGAGTTCCCTATTGTTATTGTTTTTATCTCAGTGTTTCCTGAATAAATTAGTAAGCTAGTTATAAAATTCTTATTCTCAGATTTCTTATTTGAAAAATGTTTGTTATATTTCTTTTTTATTTCAAACTGAAATGACTAGTTTTAAAATTTAACTTCCACTCATCTAAGCCATAGGTTTAGACATGCAAAGATAATCATTAAAAGAAAAGCGGTGGTAGTAGAAGCATCTGATCTACCCTCCACCCCTACCTCTTCAGCAAAAGGCTCCAGATAAATACACAAAAGGTGGATTCGTTGCAAAAATATCCTCTGTAGTCAGAGCTGGAGCCTGTGACCATCAACACCTTCCAGCCCTCCTTGCAAGTCCCTCAAAGCCTGGTGACCACCTCCCATAGGTGAGCCCAACACCAGTCAACTTGACTATCCATCCTAGCTGACTGCCAGGGGTTTGCCTGCAATGAGTCTACTTTTGCACCGCTCCTTTTGGTAGCCACATTGCAGTTTGCTCTTGCAGAACTTCTTTTCATACTTAAAGAAGCTAAATCATGTCTCTTTCCATCCTGTAATTGCTGTTTGTGGTCTGGACTCAAGTGACTAAACTCTCTTTATTCCTTTCGAATTGAGTCACATTTATTCGGCCCATTTGTGATGACCTTCTGGAGCCCGCTTCTATAATCTCCCTCAGTTACTCTAATGCTCAGTGTTGTGTCAGCCACGGGTTTTTAAAGCATGTCCTGGCATATTAATTGACTGATCCAGTGCTCAGTTATGTCCCAAATGGTCTGACCATTTTGTGGGATTTTAAAAGAAAACATGCTAAAGGGAAAACAGATATTTTTATTAGTTCCCTTAATGCAGTGGTTCTCCTCTCAGCCTGGTTGGGAGGGGAGGATTCAGCCCCCAGAGGACATTTGGTAATGTCAGGAGACATTTTTGGTTGTAACAGTAGGGAGGGAGGGCGTACTGCTAGTATTTAGTAGATAGATCCCAGGCTGCCAATAAATACAGCACGAAGAACATCAGCATCTCTCCAACAAAAGACGACCTGACCCCACAGGTCCATGCTTGCGAGGTTGAGAAATCTTGATTTAAGAAATGGCCTCTGGTTTTGTATGGGAAACTTTATACAGCAATTTGATATGAATTTCTATTAAATATTTTTATGTGCAAATGTAGAGCCCAAGTCTTGACATATTTCTCCACATCTTTGTCTCATTTCTCTCTTGAGCAATTCTAACTATTACATCTAGACCCCCACAGCTGAACTCTCTGCCAACACCCTTAGGATTCTTAATCTCTTCTCCATATCCCAAACCATTGACAGTTGAGAGCACAGACAGGGTCGCACCAAGGAATAGTTAGGTAAGAAAGCTGCATCTGTGGGCACTTGCCACCACTCCTGCTGGGCTCAGTGCTGCTTTTGTCCCCATGGATAATCTCTCATTGCCCTGTGATCCTCTGTCACTCTCTACAGATCCAAAGTGCTGGTCAGGAGCATGTGATTGAGTCTGAGCTTTACAGATGGGCTGAAAATCAGATTCACAAGTTTAATCCACCTGGTAATTCCCATCCCCCATCAACATTTCAATTCCCTGGAAATAACTACTATTAACAATTTGTTGATTATTTTTGCAACTATTTTCAATGCATATACAGACATATATTGTATGATATACTTTTTATAATGCACATGCAAGTTTGAGTTGGCTAAGCTGTAATCAGATTCCTGTAATTCAGTGGATTCAAGAATAATGAGATTTATTTTTCCTTCAAGTCAAGGCCTAATATGTGGAGTCCAGATTGGTGGGCAGATCTGCTCTAATCATTTGGGGATGTAGGATGACTGTGTCTTTGCCACCTTCAGCACATGATCCTGCAAGTCCCTCTGGGAGTCACCATTCCACCTACTGACAAAGAGTGCAATGCAGCCTGAAGAAGGCACAAGACCTAACTTAAAGGACAGGCTTGGGCAAGAACCTACTTTCATGGCCATGGCTAACTGCAAAGGCCAAGACTGAAGTGCAGGTGGGCACTTTGTTTCTCTCTCTCTCTCTCAACATAAGTAGGACCACATCATATAAAAACTCTAGCTTGAATATTGTCCATATAAAGATGCATCCTTTTAAAAGAACTATTAACTTGAATGAATGGATTGTGTATTTTTGATTCTCATAAGGCACATGTGTAATTTTTCCCCATGAAGGGGCTCTTTTGAACCCTTCAGTCTGTTTAAACTGTGATCGAAAAAGCTCAGCACAAATAGGACTTGGCCAATATACAGTAGTGCTTTTTGAATGACCAGTTAGGTTTTTTTCTTTAGCCATTCTTTTTTAGCATAGAAATTTGCATTCTGATATAGAATGTTTATAGAAAAGCTATGATAAACCTAGATAGCATATTAAAAAGTGGAGACATTACTTTGCCAACAAAGGTCCATATAGTCAAAGCTATGGTTTTTCCAGTAGGCAAGTATGGATGTGAGAGTTGGACCATAAGGAAGCCTGAATGCTGAAGAATTGATGCTTTTGAACTATGGTGTTGGAGAAGACTCTCAAGAGGCCCTTGGACTGCAAGGAGATCAAACCAGTCCATCCTAAAGGAAATCATTAGAAAGACTGATGCTGAAGCTGAAACTCCAATACTTTGGCCACCTGATGCGAAGAACTGACTCACTGGAAAAGACCCTGATGCTGGGAAAGATTGAAGACAGGAGGAGAAGAGGATGACAGAGGATAAGATGGTTGGATGGTATCACCGACTCGATGGACATGGGTTTGAGCAAGCTCCAGGAGAGGGTGATGCATGGGGAAGCCTGGTGTGCTGCAGTCCATGGAGTTACAAAGAGTGAGACACGACTGAGTGACTGAACATAGACTCTTTGCTTTGTAACTTTCCAAAATCATGTATTAAAGAATTGTTCATTTGTTCTATTTATTACTGCACTGTTTTTTTTTTAATTTTTTAAAATTTATTTTGATTGGAGGCTAATTACTTTACAATATTGTAGTGGTTTTTGCCATACATTCACATCAATCAGCCATGGGTGTACATCTGTTCTCCATCCTGAACCCCCTTCCCACCTCCATCCCCATCTCATCCCTTAGGGTCATTCCAGTACACCATCTCTGAGCACCCTGACTCATGCATTGAACATGGACTGGCAATTTATTTCACATATGATAATATACATGTTTCAATGCTATTCTCTTAAATCATCCCACCCTCGCCTTCTCCCACAGAGTCCAACAGTCTGTTCTTTACATCTCTTTTGCTGTCTCACATATAGGGTTATCATTACCATCTTTCTAAATTCCATATATATGCATTAATATACAGTATTGGTGTTTTTCTTTCTGACTTACTTCAGTCTGTATAATAGGCTCCAGTTTCATCCACCTCATTAGAACTGATTCAAATACATTCTTTTTAATAGCTGAGTAATATTCCACTGTGTATATGTACCACAGCTTTCTTATCCATTTGTCTGCTGATGGACATCTAGGTTGCTTCCATGTCCTGGCTGTTGTAAACAGTGCTGCAATGAACATTGGGGTACATGTGTCTCCTTCAGTTTTGGTTTTCTCGGTGTGTATGCCTAGCAGCGGGATTGCTGGGTCATATGGCAGTTCTATTTCCAGGTTTTTAAGGAATCTCCACACTGTTCTCCATGGTGGCTGTATTAGTTTGCATTCCCACCAACAATGTAAGAGGGTTCCCTTTGCTCCACACCCTCTCCAGCATGTATGGTTTGTACACTTTTTGATAGCAGCCATTCTGACCAGTGTGAGATGGTATCTCATTGTGGCTTTGATTTGCATTCCTCTGATTATGAGTGATGTTGAGCATCTTTTCATGTGTTTGTTAGCCATCTGTATGTCTTCTTTGGAGAAATGTCTGTTTAGTTCTTTGGCCCATTTTTTTATTGGGTCATTTATTTTTCTGGAATTGAGCTGCAGGAGTTTCTTGTATATTTTTGAGATTAATTCTTTGTCAGTTGCTTCATTTGCTATTATTTTATCCCATTCTGAAGGCTGTCTTTTCACCTGTCTTATAGTTTCCTTCATTGTGCAAAAGCTTTTAAGTTTAATTAGGTCCCATTTGTTTATTTTTGCTTTTATTTCTATTTATTTCTCTGTGAGGTGGGCCATAGAAGATCCTGCTATGGTTTACATCAGAGAGTGTTTTGCCTATGTTTTCCTCTAGGAGTTCTATAGTTTCTGGTCTTATGTTTAGATCTTTAGTCCATTTTGAATTTGTTTTTGTGTATGGTGTTAGAAACTGTTCTAGTTTCATCCTTTTACATGTGGTTGACCCAGTTTTCCCAGCATGACTTGTTAAAGAGATTGTCTTTTTTCCATTGTGTATTCTTGACTCCTTTGTCAAATATAAGGTGTCCATAGGTACGTGGATTTATCTCTCGGCTTTCTATTTTGTTCCATTGATCTATATTTCTGTCTTTTTGCCAATACCATACTGTCCTGATGACTGTTGCTTTGTAGTATAGCCTGAAGTCAGGCAGGTTGATTCTTCCAGTTCCATTCTTCTTTCTCAAGATTTTTTTGGCTATTAGAGATTTTTTTGTATTTCCATACAAATTTTGAAATTATTTATTCTAGTTCTCTGAAAAATACCATTGTTAGCTTGATAGGAATTGCATTGAATCTGTAGACTGCTTTGGGTAGTATACTCATTTTCACTATATTGACTCTTCCAGTCCATGAGCATGGTATATTTCTCCATCTATTTGTGTCATCTTTGATTTCTTTCATCAGTGTTTTATAGTTTTCTATATGTAGGTCTTTTGTTTCTTTAGGTAGATTTATTCTCAAGTATTTTATTCTTTTCGTTGCAATGGTGAATGGAATTGTTTCCTTAATTTCTCTTTCTGTTTTCTCATTGTTGTGTATAGGAATGCAAGGGATTTCTTTGTGTTAATTTTATATCCTGCAACTTTACTATATTCATTGATTAGCTCTGGTAATTTTCTGGTGGAGTCTTTAGGGTTTTCTATGTAGAGGATCATGTTATCTGCAAACAGTGAGAGTTTTAC
>SJYC01005021.1:0-43959 GCA_006408675.1 Madoqua kirkii | reverse complement strand
TGCATCTATTGAGATAATCATATGGTTTTTATCTTTCAGTTTGTTAATGTGGTGTATCACAATGATTGATTTGTGGATATTGAAGACTCCTTGCATCCCTGGGATAAAGCCCACTTGGTCATGATGTATGATCTTTTCAATATGTTGGATTCTGTTTGCTAGATTTTGTTAAGGGCTTTTGCATTTATGTTCATCAGTGATATTGGCCTGTAGTCTTTTTTTGTGGCATCTTTGTCAGGTTTTGGTATTAGGGTGATGGTGACCTCATAGGATGATTTTGGAAGTTTATCTTTCTCTGCAATTTTCTGAAAGAGTTTAAGTAGGATAGGTGTAGGATAGCTCTTCTCTAAATTTTTGGTAGAATTCAGCTGTGAAGCCGCCTGGTCCTGGGCTTTTGTTTGTTGGAAGATTTCTGATTACAGTTTCGATTTCTGTTATTATTGCACTGTTAAGTAACAAGGGTAATTAAGATGATACACAGTGCATTGTATTCTGTTTTCCAAGAACTGGAGACGAGTCTGAATTCCTGTAATGTCTGTTGCTGGTTTTCTTTTACACTGTTGACATACCTCAGAAGAGGCGGGATGGCTGAAGAATAACATGATGCCCATTTCAGTTCTGACCTTCACTGCTTCACCCCCACCCCTGCACTGTTCTTTGGCATTACAGTATTCTTTCTGAAAAATCGACAGGGCTTTTGTCTGATAATCTCAATGTTGACATTCTATGAATGAGTTTTGACCATAAAATCGAATCTGTGCTTAAGCACAACAGTTTTAGTATAGTCTCCTTACACCTCTACCAATCACTTGAAAAAGAAAGAAGAAAAGGTGGAAAGCTTGTAACACATGAGGCACCTCTAGATTTGGGTTTTCCCAAGACTGCAAATAGTCATAAACTGTCAAACAGAAGCAGACCTGAACATCAATTGCCATCTTAAACACTGCTGCCATCTGGGACAATTCATTGCAAATCATCTGTATTAGTTTCCTATTGCTGCCTAATGCATTACCACAGATTCAGAGGCTTAAAATAGCACACATTTATTAATTAGTTCAGTCTCCCTGGGTCAGAAGTCCAGGCATGGCTTAACTGGGTCCTCTGCTCAGTGTCTCACAAAGCTACAATCAAGGTGTTGGCCCAGCTGCATTTCTTTCTGGAGCTCAGAGACCTCTCCCAACTCATGTGGCAGAACTTAGTTCCTTGTGGTCATAGGACCAAGTTTCTGGTTTTCTTGCTGGTGGGTGGCAAGGAACTCTACTCAGCTGCTGGAGTCTAGTCACATTCCTTGCCACATAGTTCTTTAACAAGGTCTCATGCAGACCTCCTAACATGGCAACTTACTTCAAAGCTGGCAAGGGAGAGTGTATTGCTCTAGTCTGCTAAGATAGAGCTATATATGTGTGTGTGCCAAGTCGATTCAGTTGTGTTTGACTCTTTGTGATCCTATGGATTGTAGCCCACCAGGCTCCTCTGTCCATGGGATTCTCCAGGCAGGAATACCGGAGTGGGTTGTCAGGGCCTCCTCCAGGGAATCTTATTGTTATTCTTTAACAAGGTCTCATGCAGACCTCCTAACATGGCAACTTACTTCAAAGCTGGCAAGGGAGAGTGTATTGCTCTAGTCTGCTAAGATAGAGCTATATATGTGTGTGTGCCAAGTCGATTCAGTTGTGTTTGACTCTTTGTGATCCTATGGATTGTAGCCCACCAGGCTCCTCTGTCCATGGGATTCTCCAGGCAGGAATACCGGAGTGGGTTGTCAGGGCCTCCTCCAGGGAATCTTATTGTTCCAGGGATCAAACCCACATCTCTTATGTCTCCTGCATTGGCAGGCAGGTTCTTTACCACTAGCACCATATATATAGTGGAACATTATCATGGGAGTAGCATCCTGTCACCTTTGTCATATTCAGTTGGTTCAAAGTTCAGTTCTAAGCTCTGCCCACATACAAGGGGACTGGACTACATAAGGATGTGACTCATTAGGGATCATCTGAAGGTGTGTATGCCACATTGCTTTTATGATTTAATTCTCTGTCTTCTTTTCATTTAATCTCCAGTGCTCCTCTGATGCTCATCTGGTGCCTGGTTTTAAACCTCCACCTGTTTGGTCTGCACAGTATTTGAGTCACATGTCTGTTACTGTACATGAAGACTTGCTGAGGCACAGTCATGCCTGTTTAAGTATGGTCTCTGGTTGCTTTTACACTTAGTGGCAGAGTTGGGTAGTTGCTACAGAGACTGACTTGTGCTATGTGCTAAGTCTAGCTGATAATATTTGCTGTCTGGCTTTTTATAGAAAACATTTACCCACTTGTGCTATAGAATAAGGAAGACCAATTTTGTTTTGTTTTCATTTGAAATTTCAGTAGCCCCTATTTTTTCCAACCTATTCCTTCTGGCAATATTCACCCTAGTTGACTCTCTTGTTACTATATACCTACATTGACACAGTCATCTCCTAATTGGGACCCAAAAGCTAATTAGATCTTCTCCCTTTTGGAGCCTTTGTTGGATTGCTATTGATTGAGCATCAAAGGCTCTTCCCTATTTGGTTCCAGATTCTTTTTTCTCTCTCTTTACCTATGCTCTTTAATAGAAACCCATCTTCCCCAGGCAGGCTGACAGTAAACACAAGCTCAAAGACTTTATTCAGTTTTACCTCTGTTGTGTGATTCATGTAGCACTTCTCATAAATTGTCCGAATTTAATCATTTTCTCTTACCCTATATAAGCCTTGGAGCCTCTGTAGATCATAAGATCATTGCACTCAAGAAGTGTGTCATATACCTTGCATCTGATAAAATGCTTAGCTTAGACTGAGCTGGAAAGGAGGTATAGGAAACATATACCATTGATAGGTCTGTATGACAAACTGCCTCACTATTAAAAAAAAAAAGTAAGGTTTGATACCTCTGTTGTGTGATTCATGTAGCACTTCTCATAAATTGTCCGAATTTAATCATTTTCTCTTACCCTATATAAGCCTTGGAGCCTCTGTAGATCATAAGATCATTGCACTCAAGAAGTGTGTCATATACCTTGCATCTGATAAAATGCTTAGCATTAGACTGAGCTGGAAAGGAGGTATAGGAAACATATACCATTGATAGGTCTGTATGACAAACTGCCTCACTATTAAAAAAAAAAAGTAAGGTTTGGCTCTATTTTATGTTATGTTTAATGGTGGTGATAATTTTTTCTGTTCAGTTCAGTCGTGTCCAACTCTTTGTGACCCCATGGACTGCAGCATGCCAGGCTTCCCTGCCCATCACCAACTCCTGGAGCTTGCTATATTAAAATTTTTCTTTAAATAAATAAAAACTTACAAAAAGGTAGAACTTTTCCCTAACCCATTTGGGAGTAAGTTGCTAATGTGATACCCTTTCACTGCTGGTACTTTAGTACGTAATTCATCTAAGAAATGAATATAATCAGCAAACTCAGGGAATTTAGATTGATATGTTACTTCCATTTATTCCTGGGACCCTATGCAAATTTTACCAACTGTCCCAATACTCTCCTTTGTATCAAAAAGATCCTGTCCAAGATCATGAGTTGGATTTAGTTGTTGTGTTGTTTTAGTCTCTTTTAATCTGAAACAGTTTTTCAGTCTTTTTTGACTTGTAGGACCTTGATACTTTTGAAGAGTACAGGCCAATTGCTTTGTAGAATATCCCTAAATTTGTATATGTCTGATAGCTCCTCATGGTTGTTGTTGTTGTTGTTTAGTCGCTCAGTCATGTCCAACTCTTGCAACCCCAGGGACTGTAGCCTGCCAGATTCCTCTCTCTATGGGATCTTCCAGGAAAGAATACTTGTGTGGGTAGCTATTTCATTCTCAAGGAAGAGATCTTCCTGACCCAGGGATTGAACCCACATCTCCTGCATTGTCAAGCAGGCTCTTTATCACTAAGCCGCCTGGGAAGCCCTCCTCATGATTAGGTTTAGGATTTTTGTTTTTGTCAGAAATACCACACTAAAGGTATAAATATCTTCAGTTCAGTTCAGTCACTCAGTCGTGTCCGACTCTTTGCGACCCTATGAATCGCAGCACGCCAGGCCTCCCTGTCCATCACCAACTCCCAGAGTTCACTCAAGCTCACGTCCATCGAGTCAATGATGCCATTCAGCCATCTCATCTTCTGTTGTCCCCTTCTCTTCCTGCCCCCAAGCCCTCCTAGCATCAGAGACTTCCAAAGAGTCAACTCTTCGCCTGAGGTGGCCAAAGTACTGGAGTTTCAGCTTTAGCATCATTCCTTCCAAAGAAATCCCAGGGCTGATCTCCTTCAGAATGGACTGGTTGGATCTCCTTGCAGTCCAAGGGACTCTCAAGAGTCTTCTCTAACACCACAGTTCAAAAGCATCAATTCTTCGGTGCTCAGCCTTCTTCACAGTCCAACTTTCACATCCATACATACTCACTGGAAAAACCATAGCCTTTAATTTCAGCATCCATTGATGTTTCTTAACTAAATTATTACTGTGATAGTTGCCACATGATAACTTTTTTTCCATCAATCCTTCTACAAATATTATTTGGCATTCCACCATGTGGACAAGCTTTCTACTCTCCCTATTTGCTTATTTATATCGCATGAGCACCCTATTCACCCCTTTTGTGACTCCAGAAACCCTTACCTAGCCAACACTGTTGTTTCCCTGTGGGGGCCTTCCTCATGGCATTTGAGCTCTAACTGCCAGCATCAGGCAGCCTGGAGCGAATGCTCTGCTCAGCTTACTTGGGCTCTGATTTGCTTTGCTGGGTTGCCACCTCTACCTTACCCTGTGCAGATACACACCCTGCATGGCCCACCTCATGGCTCTTAGACTGGAATATTTAGAAAGAAAGGAAGGGAAAGAGGAAAGGAATCTCTCACATTCTTCTCATCACACGATATTATAATTGATTTAATTTCTTATTGTCTATTTTCCCCTCTTCATTTGCTCCATTCACTGGTAAGTTAGCAAGACCTAGAACATGCTTTCCCTGAAGTAGGCATTCAAGCATACATTGAATGAATAAGTGAGTGAATGAGTGAGCAATGAATACATGGAAACTTAAGCTGGTTCACCCCCTGAAAATAAATCCTAACAAGCTTAACATTTTCTTTCCTTTTATGCCTTGAACTCATTTTAATTTTAATGTAGAATTCACCCATGGTAACCCAGTGGTTGTTTTGGGTTTCCTACTTGACCTAGCCTGATGTTGGCGTAAGTTTATTTTCAGGTCACCAGAGCTCAGCCTTTTTTTTCCTTGCAAGAGAATGGCTAAAACATCATTTTTCCTTATTAGGAGGCAGCTCCTGTGTTTGTGCTGGGCTCACATTTCATGCCTCTCAGGCTTCTCCTGCTTCTATCCTGCGTGCAGGCTTAATAGTGGCCTAATGGACATTTCGATACATGGAGAGCACAATCAATCACAATCAATTGCTGCTTCTGTCTCAGAATCAAAGTGTTATTCAAGAAGACATGTACTCAGGAAAGCTGCTTCTACACATGGAAAGAAAGAATTGAGGACCACTTCTGCAAATGATATGAGTAATGAGTTGGAGCGAGAAGGCAGTAAGGCATCCAGATGCTCCCGGAATCAGCAGGCACATTCTCATCCTTTCACCAGCTTAGTAAATTCCTGTGGGAAAACCTTTCTCTTGAACCTGCCAACTGGGGAGACGTACAGCTACTATGCTCACTCCCCCCACCCCAAGTCATCACAAGGAAAACAAGCAATGTATATGAATGAGCACTGCAATTTAAAATTATATTTTCATTTAGCTTTGTGGCTCAGCTGGTAAAGAATGTGCCTGCAATGCAGGAGACCTAGGTTCGATCCCTGGGTTGGGAAGATCCACTGGAGAAGGGAAAGGCTACCCACTCCAGTATTCTGGCCTAGAGAATTCCATGGACTCTATAGTCCATAGGGTCACAAAGAGTAGGACATGACTGAGCAACTTTCACTTCACTTAGCATTTATTATAGGGGGCTTCTCAGGTGGCACTAGTGGTAAAGAACCTGCCTGCCAATGCAGGAGATGTAAGAGACTCAGGTTCGATCCCTGGTTTTAGAAGATTCCATAAAGGAGGGCATGGCAACCCACCCCAGTATTCTTGCCTGGAGAAATCCCATGGACAGAGGAGCCTGGTGGGCCCCAGTCAGTGGGGTCGCCAAGAGTCAAATATGACTAAAGTGACTTAGCACAGCACTTATTATAGCTAATTCCCACCCACCCACCAAATCACATATAAAATGCTGTGTAATTTGAGTTTTTTATATTTATGTGTTTGGAAAAAAGAAAAGGCAGATGGGCCTTTAAAAAGAATGTTTATTTCTTAACTAAGAACTGCTTCAGAGGCTGAGAAGGCAGACTACATTATGTAGACTCAGAATATTTTTGGAAGTTAAATGGCATTTCCTACAGTTTTACTTCTAATGCATTCAACTGCTCACCTCTCTCAAAACACCTTGTGCCTTGCATGCCCTTTGAAAGATTTATTTCTTTCCTTCCTCTTTTCTTCTAAAACGTTTCCCTGATAAATCCTCATTCATCCTGTAATGAAGAACATTTTCTCTATGAAATTTCCAACAGCTCTCCAGCGAGTTTAGAACAATTATCATGCAATGAAATTATGTATTTGCATTCTGTATCCACCATGGGCTGTGAATTTCCAGATGGGGAGATGTTGCATTTCATTTTATTTTCTTTATGTTAAGGGTCTCAAATGTACAGAATTGAAGTAATTACACTGGCTAGCTCATGACACTCTTGAGTGATGTGTTATGCGTCTTTTGATTTTTAGTAACTAGCCTTTGATGAAAGAATGGCTAACAGCAAAGCAATGAACTTAGGCCCACCTGGGCTGAATTCCTGCGCCACTTAGCTGTGTGACTTTGGGCAATTTATACAGCCTGTCTGAGCTTCTGTTTTCTCAATTATAAAATAGGAATAATAAAAGGCCCTATTTAATAGTTTTTCTTTTTTTGTTTTTGAGTGTTAAATGCAATACTGAAAATCAAAGGCTACAGAGAGTCTCTGACGATAAACAGTTGGTAAAATTTTAGCTTTTTTTTTTTTAATGGAATGAAGCTGAACAGATACTTGATAAGTGTAACCTCCACGAAGCTTTTTGGAATTCCAATCTGTTATAAAACTATTTTCCCTTTTCCTTTCTTCTCCCTCTCTCTTCCCCCTCTTCCTTCCTTCCCTCTTATTCCTACTCCTCTCCTTCCCTCTTCTTCCTTTTCCCTGCCTACACCATCTCTCTTTTTCCCCGTCTCCTTATCCCACCCCTACTTTTGCCATCTCTGAGCATAGCTGCAGCCCAAACCAAGGCAAAGTTGAATCGGGTACCGAGGTCCTTTACAAGGGAAGCCAGTTTTCAAGCTGAGGCACACTCGACTTCTAGGATGCAACCCAAACACTATCAAATAACAGCATGAAGCTTCTTTGAAGATAAGGCTGGAATACCTCATTCTCCAAGGTTTTTAAATTCAAGGGAAGTGAAACCAGGCATTTTATAAATATTAGTTCAAATTATTCTCATAGCAGTTTTGCATTTTTGGGATTATTATTCCCAGTTTACAGATAAGGGAATTGGAGCCAGTGTCACTGTAAGAATTAGCTTTATTGTAGGTGCAGTCTCAGTTCTTTTCACTTCCCTGAGGGTTTGTTTTCTCATGCTACAGACATAGTCAATTTCTACCCTTTCTCCCGATAGTCATGGAAGATGATCAACGGCCAATAGAAACATCCATCCTTACAGCTCACGGCCCCAGAGAAAGTGAAACACTGTTGTGGCATCCAGTTTCTTGACCAGTTTCAGAGAAGGACTATAATTGGGCTTTGTCTTGGGGTATTTTCATTGGCAGGCAAATGCACAATCAGCAATGGTTTAAGCAAAAAGAAAATATTTCCTTATCTCACAGAGCTAGAAGTCTGAAGGTAGGGTGCTCTTGGGTTGATTTAATGACTTACTGTAATCAGGAGCTGGGCAGTGTGTTGTGAATCTTTTGAGTTTATACTCCAAGTTGCAGATGACTGTTCCTGCTCCAAATATCACGCCTTCATGTCAGAGTCATAGTAGGAAGAAAGTTTAGTGAAGTGGTCCTTCTGTCCACAACAGTCTTATTTTGGGGAGTTGATCTCTACCCTCTAAACTGTCCAGAGATTTCTCTTTATATCCCATTGGCCAAGTGGGTCATATGTCCATCGAGACCAGTCAATGGCTTGGAGCAGACATGACTCAGCCTCTGAGGCTAAGGGAAGGGACAGCTCCCCTGATAGCAACGGTTTTTGACCTTCAACCTGAACACACCACAGGTTCCCTGGGCAGGAGAGAGTGTGTACAGATGTCATTGGTAAGGTGATGGCTGGGACTTCCCCAGTGGCTCAGTGGTAAAGAATCCGCCTGCAATGCAGGAGCTAAAGGAGACATGGGTTCAATTGCTGGGTCAGGAAGATCCCCTGGAGAAAGAAATGGCAACCCACTCCAGTATTCTTGCCTGGAGGATTCCATGGGCAGAGGAGCCTGGCAGGCCGCAGTCCATGGCGTCACAAAGAGCTGGACATGACTGAAGCGACTTCAGTTGCATGCACGTGTGCACGCAAGGTGATAGCCAGTGTCAGCCATAGCCCATTTTGGACTCATGTCCATCCCTCAGATCTGTTGAGGATCGTGGATGAGTTCTGCCTCTGACTGTGTTCCCCACATATGGACTCTGAAACTGGGGTTAATGTGAAAGGGGTTGATCAGGACAAAACAGTAAGGGAAGTGGGATAAAGAGTAGAAGGAGGCTCCACAAGGGTTTGGGGTCCATGAAGTCCCCTCCAGAGCGTAGCTTTAGCTCATCCCCATGGAGGAGCACTGGGAATAGTGCGGATCCCACTCAGCACTGCTGTCGCCGTTGGGTTTCTGCCCCCAGCCCTGTGAGGGCACTTTGTGCTCTCCACATGTGCAGGTGAAGGTGGTTGTGGAAACTCAAGTGTGGGCCTCCAATTAGGAGACACAAGACTGGCTATTGGGAATAACGAGAGTCCAGAGCTACTCAGCACAATGCCGGGGAAGGGATTGGAGGGGGTGAGCAGAGCCCTGAAGGCATCCATGAGAGTCCAGACCTGCATTGTATGCATCCCAGAGCCAGATGGTGGGTGTACATTGCTCAGTGGTTGCCAAGTGAACTGGAACACTCTGGGCAAGAGAGGATGGCTCCAATGGAAAGGTGAGTGCTGCAAGGTCAGCATCTCAGGGCACCCCTTTGTAAGCCCTTTGCATGTTTCCCTGACTCAGGAGGGCAATGCAGGGCTCTTGCACATGCACAGAAATGTTGGCTTTACAGGTACAGTGGAGTCAGCCCAGGTCTCATCTCCAAGGTAGCTGTGCAAGGACCCCAGCTGTCAGTGATGACTTCTACCACAGCTCCTCTCTTCCTGCTGTCGGTCCCTCTGACTCTCTTTAGTTAAGCATAGGGTTTCTCAACCCTAAGAACTATTGATATTGAGGCTGGATCATACTCCACTGTGAGGGTCTGTCCTGTGAATTGTCAGTTTTTTAGCAGCATTGCTGGCCTCTACCGTCATTCCCCCTCCTCATATGACATATGGCTCCCAGACCTTGCAAAATTGCCCTTGGTTGAGGGCTACTGCCTTCAAACACTGGCTCTTGGAACTGTGGCTTGCAGACTGCACCTGCTATCCTGGGGTAAATGTCCTCCGCTTGGTGGAACTCTATGGGCTTCATGTGAATTTGTCAGATTTAGTGCCACAACTCTTTTCTTTTGTGTTATTTAGTGAGTTGATTTGGTACTTGAGTCTCGTCTCTCCTGTTCTAAGGGAGGAGTACTGTGTCTGGATTCTGTCTCCTCTCCCTGCTCACACTCACCCAGCATGCCCTGAGCTGAGGCTTTCTTCCCTTAGCATTTGAGTTGCCAGATTTAGCAAATAAATTTGATTTTCAGTGAAAATCATTTTTTATTTTGTTGAAAATCATCAACAAATGATTTTTCAGTGTAACTCTATCTTGTGCAATATTGGGGGATATGTTTGTACTATAGAAGTATGTGTTCTTTATCTGAAATTGAACTAAGTGGCTTGTATTTTGTCTGCCAGCTGTACCTGATACATTCCAGCTCCAGCGACCCCAGCATACGAATGCCACCATTACTGACTCCTGATACACTCGGCTTCTTTCACCACAGAATCCTAGCTCTGCTGCCTAGTTAGTTTCTGCTCCATTCACCACAGCCTCACCACTTAGACTTTCTATCACAACACTTAAGCATAGTCCACTTCCATAGTCCCTTGTCCTTTCTTTCTCCAGCTTTTTTGATCTTCCCTCAACTCCTCACAATGGACTTGAGTTTTAAAGGCCTGATGGCCTGATAGATTTGTGTGTGGATGGGCATGTGTGTGAGAAAAAAATAATTACTGTCCCTAAGAGAAGCACATGGGGATAGAATAACCAAATAACATAGTCATGGAAGGGCTTCCCAGGGGGCGCTAGTGGTAAAGAACCTGCCTGCCAATGCAGAAGACATAACAGAGCCAGGTTTGATCCCTGGGTCCTGGGTTTGATCCCTGGGTCGGGAAGATCCCCTGGAGGAAGACATGGCAACCCACTCCAGTATTCTTGCCTGGAGAATTCCATGGGCAGAGGAGCCTGGCAGGCTACAGTCCATGGGTTCACAAAGAGTCTGACAGGATTGAGGCGACTAAGTGTACACACACAGTCAGGGAGGATCCTGGGGAAAGAATTCTCCAGCATTCCACACTAGTCTCTATTCAGAAAGCTAGTATACCCATGAAAATAATAGAGTCAGAGGAAGAAATCCCCCATAAATAATAATACTCCAGAGCACATCCTCATAATTTATTTTTAAGGATCAGATACAAGTAACCTTTGATATGTTGCACATACTTTGGATGATTTTTCTAAAAGATTTTGGTTGTTAATACTATTGTGGCCTAACAAAGCAGCTGAATTTTGTGTTGTTTGAACAAAGCAAGTCAAAAAATAAGAAAAATTGTATGCTTGTCATCTCCCTTAGACTTGTTCTGTGTTAGAAAGGCCAGTGGTCAACTTTTGGTGGCTTAGAGAACCACAGTGAGTGCAGAGATGCAGGAGGCAGCCTCATGGGAATCCCACATCCAAGTGACTCACAGAACTCATGTCTGTTCCTTTAGCAGCCCAGGGGAATTCAGGCGTGGGTTATAGTATATGCATTTCTGTGTTCTTTCTGAGTATTTTGGTTCATTCAACTAAAAAGACTAGAAGAAAGAAAGCAGCTAATGTGCTAACATTTTAACAACTGCTACAACATTACTTAAAAATAAAGCAGCTTTATTGAGACATAATTCACACACCATAAAATTCACCCATTTAAAGTGTACAGTTATATGGCTTTCAGTATATTTACAGAATCATGCAACTTTTATCACAGTCACTTCGATTTTCATCACACCAAAAAGAAACCCCATACCCATTGGCTGTTACTCCTCATTTCCCCCACCCCTACCTCTAATCTACTTTCTGTCTCTATGGACTTGTTTACTCTGGACATTTTGTATCAGTGGAATCATGCAAAGTGTGGTCTTTTGTTTTTGGATTCTTTTATTTAGCATAATGTTTTCAAAGTTCATCCATGTAGTATCATGCATCAGTAACTTTATTCTTTTTATTGCCAAATAATATTCTGTTATATATACCACAATTTGCTTATCCACATATCAACTGATGGACATTTGTGTTGTTTTCACTTTTCAGCTATTATGAATATTGCTGCCATGAACATTCATGCATTAGTCAAGTTTTTGTGTGAATGTATGTTTCACTTCTCTTGGATAGATGCCTAGGAGTGGCATTGCTGAATCCTATGATAACTCTCTATATAATATTTTGAGGAACTACCAAACTATTTTTCAAAGTGACTGCATCATTTTAATTCCCACTAGGAGTGTGTGAGGATTCCAATTTGCCTTCCTTCTTGCCAACACTTGGTATTACGTGTCTTTTTGATTACAGTGCGCCTAGTGGAGGTCATATGGTTTTGATTTGTGTTTACCTGATGGCTAATGATATTCAGAATCTTTTCACATGCTGAGTGACGATTTGGATATCTTCTTTAAACAAATGTCTATTATATCCTTTCTGCTTTTTGAAATTTTGTTTCTCTTTATTATAGCATTGCAAGAATTCTTTACATTTTGGACACAAATTCTTTATCAAATATATGATGTACAAATGTTTTTATCCTGTTCTTTGGGTCATCTTTTCATTTTCTTTATGTCTTTCGAGAACAAGAGTTTTTAATTTACTGAAGTTCATTTTATCTATTTGTTCTTTGATTCCTTGTGCTTTTGGTATTATATCTAACAAGGCCTTGCCTAACTCAAGATTATGAAGATTTACTTCTATGTTTTCTTCTAAGAACTCTGGTTTTAGCTCTTACATTTAGGTCTGTGATCCATTTTGGAGCTAGATTGCAGTGGGCCAAGTACAAAATAAAAAATGCAAGGCTGCTTTAGAAAGTTATTAGAATCTCAAGATGGCAACAGCTGAGCATTCACCCATGTTCAGAGCCTTTCTGAGGATGGAGCCCTGTGCACAGGTTTCACCACTCACCCTCCATGAAGCTGGCCCTGAAGAGAGTTCTTCTAAGTTTAAGAATTTGTAGATTACCTCTGCCATATGGTACCACACTATAATCAGAATCACACATGTGCAGATGCTTCCTGATTGAACACCCACCATGACCTATTGATCTGAAAGCTGCTACTTTGTCTGAAATGAGTATGCAACTAGATGTTTCCAGTATTAAATCTTTGTGGCTGAATCTTTGGAGCTGTGGTGCAAGGAGCTGGACTGTGATGTTGCCCTTGTTTGGGAAGGTCTTTGCTGATTGTACAGTCACACACAAGCTCCACTCATCCAAAGGCATATGAGCAATCTTCTGACACCCATGGCCCTCAAGCTCAGGACCCTGCAAGTCAGATTAACTGTGACTGCAGAGCGCATGGGTTGTTATGAGTAACTCTGGGAGAAAGCTGCATTTGTTTAAAGTGGGCTCTAAAGTTAATTCTGAATGCAATTTAAGATCTCTGTGATGACCGATCATTGTTTCAATAGCCTCATTGCCTGCCTGAAGCTTTAGCATGCATGAGTGTTTTTGCTAGGAAACAGAAAATGTTTGGGTTCCCAATTTAGAATTTGTTCTTTTGTGAGTTCAAAGATTTGGGGCTTCCACATCTCAGCAGGCTCCTGTTTTTGTTTCTTTGGGATCTCAGAGAACTAGAGCTCTGTGTCACTTTGCCCTAGGAAGAATTTTGTTGTTTATCAAGGATATTCTTGATAAGTGGCATATTTGGAATCTCCAAGAAAATGACAAAATAAGTACAAGTGAACACAAGTTCTGAAGAATTCCCCACCCTTCAAATCTTCCTGGCTTTAGATTTTATTTTTGTTTTTTTTTTTTTATACCCTGTCAAGGTATGATTTATAGCCATAAAATACACCAATGTTCAAGTATACAGCTTAATGAATTTTGAGAAGTGTACACACTCATTGTGCAGATTGAAATATAAGACATCTCCATCACCTCAGAAAGTTTCCTTATGTTCTCTTCCAGTTAGTTCCCCTTCCCAGAGGCTATCACATGACTTCAGGACTGAGCATGGATCTATCTATCTATCTATCTATCTACCCATATATATATATGTCTCCACATAACCACCTCAACAATCAAGTATTGATTGTTCAATATTTTGGATATTTCTATCACCACAGCAGCCCTTCATGGTTCCTCCCAGCCAATGCCTTCTCCCCTCATACCAGGCAATCATAGATGTACTTTCTTTTGCTCAGCATGTTTTTGAAATTCATGCATATTCTTGTGTATTTGGTAGTTTTTTATTATTGAATTATATTCCATTGTGTGAACATGTCATAATATGTTATACTTATTCATCTGTTGATGAACATTTGAATTTTCCCAGTATTTGGCAACTATGAATATAGCTACTTTAAATATTGTGGACAGTTTTGGCAGGGGACACATGTTTTCATTTCTCTTGAGTAAATATCAAGAAGTAAAACGGCCATGTCATATGGTTAGTGTATGTTTAATCTGTAAAAAAGCGATCAAACAGTTCTCTAAAGGACTTTCATATTTTACACTATTGGCAATGTATGAGAGTTCCAGCTGTATTACATTCTTGCCAACTTTTGCTGTTCAGTACTGTAATCATACAATATGTTTCAGTTCCAGTAGGCTTATAGTGATACCCTCATTGTGGTTTAAATTGCATTTCCTGATGACTAATGAAGATAAATATCATGTGCTTATCAGTCATTCATGTATCTTCTTTTGTAAAGCTTCCAAATGCTTTTCCTAGTTTTAAAACTTGCCTAAGTTTTTAAAAATTTATTTCATTTTTGAGTGTTAGTTCTAAAAGGTCTTATAGGTCTTCATAAAACCATTCAACTTCAGCGTCTTCAGTGTTACTGGTTGGGGCATAGACTTGGATTACCGTGATATTGAATGGTGTCCCTTGGAGATGAATGGAGATCATTCTGTTGTTTTTGAGATTGCATCCAAGTACTACAATTCGGACTCTTTCATTGACCATGATGGCTACTCCATGTCTTCTGAAGGATTCCTGCCCACCTTAGTAGATATAATGGTCATCTGAGTTAAATTTACCCATTCCATTTTAGTTAGCTGATACCTAGAATGTCATTGAATGGTGTCCCTTGGAGATGAATGGAGATCATTCTGTTGTTTTTGAGATTGCATCCAAGTACTACAATTCGGACTCTTTCATTGACCATGATGGCTACTCCATGTCTTCTGAAGGATTCCTGCCCACCTTAGTAGATATAATGGTCATCTGAGTTAAATTTACCCATTCCATTTTAGTTAGCTGATACCTAGAATGTCGATATTCACTCTTGCCATCTCCAGTTTGAGCACTTCCAATTTGCCTTGATTCATGGGCGTGACATTCCAGATTCCTATGCAATATTGTTCTTTACAGCATCAGACCTTGCTTCTATCACTAGTCACATTTACAGCTGGGTATTGTTTTTGCTCAGCTCCATCCCTTCATTCTTTCTGGAGTTATTTCTCCACTGATCTCCAGTAGTGTGTTGGGCACCTACCAACCTGGGGAGTTCTTCTTTCAGTATCCTATCATTTGGCCTTTTCATACTGTTCATGGTGTTCTCAAGGCAAGAATACTGAAGTGGTTTGCCATTCCCTTCTCCAGTGGACCACATTCTGTCAGACCTTTCCACCATGACCCGCCCATCTTGGGTGGCCCCACAAGGCATGGCTTAGTTTCATTGAATTAGACAAGGCTGTGGTCCTAGTGTGATTAGATTGACTAGTTTTCTGTGATTATGGTTTCAGTGATTTGCCCTCTGATGCCCTCTTGAACTACCCACCATTTTATTTTTGTTTTCTTACCTTGGGTGTGGGGTATCTCTTTACGGCTGCTCCAGTAAAGCGCAGCTGCTGCTCCTTATCTTGGATGAGGGGTATCTCCTTACTGCTGCCCCTCCTGACCCTGAATGTGGAATAGCTCCTCTAGGCCCTCCTCCGCCTGTGCAGCCACTACTCCTTGGACATGGGGTTGCTCCTCTTGGCTGCCACCTCTGACCTTGGACGTGGGGTAGCTATTCTCAGCTGCCACCCCTGACCTTGGACGTGGGGTAGCTACTCTCAGCTGCCACCCCTGACCTCAGATGTGGGGTAGCTCCCCTTGGCTGCTGCCCCTCAGGCATGGGGTCCTCCTGGCTTCTGCCCCTGACCTCAGACCTGGGGTAGTTCCTCTCGGCCGCACTTGTGCGCCGTCACAGCCTCCCGCAGCATACTGTTAATGATATATGCATGAGAGAATTGCTGTCACATTGGATGTAAAATCTTGGCTACAAAATTTTGACAAATAAATAGTAGGATAGTTAAGCATACCTTGAGTTAACACAATCTATTGAAATCTTTTATGAGGCCCGATATGATTAGAATAAGGGAGAGAGAAAGTGAATCTCTCCCCGTCTAAAAGATGTAAAGGTATATTAAAAAAGCAATCTTGTAAATCAGCAATAATAATGTGCCAATTTTGAAGAATAGTAGTAGGTGATGAGATCCCTGGTTGTAATGCACTCATGGGTTTCATAGATGCATTAACTTTTCTAAGGTCTGTTAAGAGATGCCATTTGTTAGATTTCTTTTTTATAACAAAAATAGGAGAGTTCCAACAAGAGCAAGATTCCTCAATATGTTTTAATTCTAATTGTATTTCTATAAGTTCTTTAGTAGCCTGTAATTTTTCTTTCGTAAGGGGCCATTGTTCTGTTCAAATAGGCTCGTCATTCTTCTAAGTTATTTTAATAATTGCTTTATTTGTTAAATGAGCAGTGGCCCTTAGGAAAAATGTGGAATGTATATCTGAGTTTGCCATAGTCGTGTCCGACTCTTTGTGATCCCATGAGCTACAGCATGCCAGCCCTTCCTGTCCATCACCAACTCCTGGAGTTTAGTCAAACACATGTCCCTTAAGTC
The DNA here is from genome assembly GCA_006408675.1 of Madoqua kirkii. NCBI lineage: Eukaryota > Metazoa > Chordata > Mammalia > Artiodactyla > Bovidae > Madoqua > Madoqua kirkii. The sequence goes on along the minus strand of SJYC01005021.1, from coordinate 27,405 downwards.
AGTCATGCCATCCATCCGTCTCATCCTCTGTTGTCCCCTTCTCTTCCCACCTTCAATCTGTCCCAGCATCAGGGTCTTTTCAAATGAGTCAGTTCTTTGCATCAGGTGGCCAAAGTACTGAGGTTTCAGCTTCAACATCAGTCCTTCCAATGAATATTCAGTACTGGTTTCCTTTAGGTTGGACTAGTTGGATCTTCTATACAATCAGACGTATTATTGATTTTGTATGAACATTCTTTTAAAAACCACTCAGTTTTCTTAAGCTTCAGTTTCTTATAGTAATCAGTTAGTATCCTTGGTTATTAGACTTAATCACTAGCTACTTTTTAGATAGAAAAGAAAATGTCATATAGAAGTTTAAAACTTTTAAAAACCACATACATAGAGCTAAAGATTACAGTTATCACATAAACAACACTATGGAACCTTTTATAGTAGCTACGCCCTAATCAAACTTTTACAGAAATAGAGCTGGAGAATAGATGAAGTATAGTCAGAGGCTCTCTCATTTTTATAAATCTTGTAAGAAAGACTCACTATCTAGGTTGAATCCCAAGCTTTTTTTTTTTTTTTAAGATCTAACCAATAATATCCCATGTACATATTTGATCACCTGACACTGAAATGCACTTTTGATGAATTATTGTGAGCTATTATAATACTATTCAATAAAGCAGGGTTATTTTAACCTTAAAATGACTGATTGGTTCATAATGATGGTATTCATTTTTCAATATAGAAAATCTATTAGCTGCTACCCACAGTTTGAAAGGGGTTTTCCCTGGTGTTAAGATGATAAAGAATCTGTCTTCAATGCAGGAGACACAGATTGGATCCCTGGGTTAGGAAGATCCCCTAGCGAAGGAAATGGCTACCCACTTCAGTATTCTTGCCTGGAGACGTCCAAGGACAGAAGAGCCTAGTAGACTGCAGTCTATTAGGTATCAAAGAGTTGGACGTAACTGAATGACTAATACACACACACACACACACACACACACACACACACAAACTAGATAGAGGTGGAAACCTATAAGCAGAATAGTTCCTGATATAATCTAGAATATATTTTAGCCCTATGTTTGGAAAATATAAGTTTTACATTTTTTAAATCGAAGAATAATAGAAAATGGGTGCATAATTTAATTGCAATAATTTTAATAACTAGAGGCGCATGTTCTGCTTTCTTTTATCCCGAAGTCTCTTAATTTCATGCTTTACAAACAGCATGAAAAATTAGGATAATATATGTCAGAAAAATTGGAAGAGTACTAACAATGTTACTAAACCATAAAACTTGTTTTCTGAGAGTTTCATGATTTTAGACATGTAGCAATTTAAAATAAAATTTCTCTCAACATAATATTGGTCATTTGAGGTGCAAAATATGTTTCCTTAGGGAGAAAATTTTATACTTTCCACCTTTTTATATAACTACTGTTACTAAAAATAAATGAAAAAACTAAAAAGGAGTCATAAATATTTTATGCAGCCTCCTTATATTGAAGAAATAGGTTTGTTTTTAACTGAACTAATTAACTTATGACATCCGGTTTAGAAATGAATTATAAACTCTCATAATCTTTATCAGTATTTTTCTGTTTCAAGTCTCATGTATGTGACCTCAAATGCTGTTACATAAACTCTGACCCATGCAAAGATCCAAACAGCTAACTTTCCAATATAAGGAACAAGAAAATCTGATTCTTAAGGAGACTGGAAAGACTCCCATCAGAAATTTTACTCATAGCAATTATATAAAGAAGTGGGGAGAGACATCTTTCATTTAAAGGCAAATAACATTAGAATTTCGAGAAGGAAATGGCAACCCACTCCAGTATTCTAGTCTGGAGAATCTCATGGAGAGAGGAGCCTGGTGGGTTACAGTCCACGGGGTCGCAAAGAATTGGAATATATCAGCAAACCACTGAACTGAACAGTATAAACGGGAGAATTGTATATCAATTCAGTTCAATTCAGACGCTCAGTCGTGTCCGACTCTTTGTGACCCCATGAATCACTGCACACCAGGCCTCCCTGTCCATCACCAACTCCTGGAGTTCACTCAGACTCACATCCATCGAGTCCATGATGCCATCCAGCCACCTCATCCTCTGTCGTCCTCTTTTCCTTCTGCCCCCAATCCCTCCCAGCATCAGTCTTTTCAATGAGTCAACTCTTCGCATGAGGTGGCCAAAGTACTGGAGTTTCAGCTTTAGCATCATTCCCTCCAAAGAAATCCTGGGGCTGATCTCCTTCAGAATGGACTGGTTGGATCTCCTTGCAGTCCAAGAGACTCTCAAGAGTCTTCTTCAACACCACAGTTCTAAAGCATCAATTCTTCAGCGCTCAGCCTTCTTCACAGTCCAACTCTCACATCCATACATGGCCACAGGAAAAACCATAGCCTTGACTAGATGGACCTTAGATCCTTCTTAGACCACAGTAATTACTGAATAATAAAATAGTGAACATTTAAAGCTCTTCTAAATATCTTTCCTTTTATAGTGTGGAAACCTTCAATTTTGAATGCCAATTGTTGGTGCTTCCCTTGTCTACTGAGGGACAGTAGTAGAATGCTTTAGACAAGAAAGACGTTTAAGAAAGTTTTTATTCACCTCTCAGTAGAGGGAAGCCGTACACGTCGAGAGCCTCTAGTCCCCTTCCTTCCCTCAAACCTGTCTGCGCAAGAGGCCCTCCCATCCCAGAGCCCCGCACAGCCCCAGAGGCCATCCTGGAGTAGTGTCTTTCACAGGACTAGAAATGAAGCGTTTATCTTCCACTAAAGAATGAGTTGACTCATTGGAAAAGACTCTGATGCTGGGAGGGATTGGAGGCAGGAGGAGAAGGGGACAACTGAGGATGAGATGGCTGGATGGCATCACTGACTCGATGGACGTGAGTCCGAGTGAACTCCAAGAGGTGGTGATGGACAGGGAGGCCTGGCATGCTTCGATTCATGGGGTTGCAAAGAATTTCACAGGACTAGAAATGAAGCGTTTATCTTCCACTAAAGAATGAGTTGACTCATTGGAAAAGACTCTGATGCTGGGAGGGATTGGAGGCAGGAGGAGAAGGGGACAACTGAGGATGAGATGGCTGGATGGCATCACTGACTCGATGGACGTGAGTCCGAGTGAACTCCAAGAGGTGGTGATGGACAGGGAGGCCTGGCATGCTTCGATTCATGGGGTTGCAAAGAGTCAGACACGACTGAGTGACTGAACTGAAAGAAGAAATAAGTTTCCTTGCTGGGTAGGACTTAGAGATCGGACAGAAGGAGTGCTGGGTAAATTTCAAATAAAAAGTTTAAACACTTAATGGCCTGTTTTCCAGATTTATAAAATATGTATGAATGTCATAAAGTCTGATAACACCGAAGTGGCTTTGTCAGACTCTCCCTGGTGTCTGAATGCTCACAGATACCACCCCTCTCCTCTCTCTCTCAGCCTCTTACCAGAATTTCAGAAATGGAGTCCAGTGCCTTACTAGTTTGTTTGTTTTTTAACTCTGTATCAATCTCAAGAAAGAATTAGAGAAACGCTACTTCTTTTCTGTCATCTGTTTTTCCTCCCCCTCCTGTGTTTTAAAAAAATTACAGAAAATTTAGATTGGTAGCAGAGAATCAAAGAGAAGAAAGGAAAGGAATATATAGTGAAATTGGTGTAATGTCCTCAGAAATATTGAGAGTAGGCCACTAATTTATCTGGGTAATTCTCACTGAGACAGCAGGACTGGATAATGGGAAGACATACTCAAAACTCTTGAGGGACATCAAAGCATACCTTATTTACATGTCTAATTTTTATTCTTGCCTTCCCAGGCTCTACCCATATGGCTATTAAGTCATGACAAAGCAAAGATCAGGAATTCAGATACTTAATCAAATCATGAAAATTAATCCAGAAAAATAAATAAAAGTAAATCAACCTCTTAGAACCTTCAAAGCATCCTCCCTAAATCCTATTTTCATGCAATGCCAGATCACCAAATATGCTTATTTATGTTACAAATAGGCACAGTTATCTTTTGGATAAACTGATAAATGTGGAAATTACTATGCTGGTTTTTTATTATTGTTCTGCTTAAAAATATTTTTCATTCCTTAATACCATAATAAACCATGAAAGCATAATTAGATTGAATATGTAAGCCTTTTCATCTTTTCTATTTCTGTTTGAATAGAAATATTTGCATAATAGTCACTGTAGCAAAACTGAGTTTTCATGTTTAATCTTTTTTGTTTTTGACCCTTCTTATTTCAAAATTAAGGATGTTTGTAATTATAAAGTTGTTTTGTATTGAAAATAATCATTAACAGGCCTAAGTGGTATTCTGCATCATTTTTCTTTCAGTTGATTTTAAGAATTACCGCAATGAAACATTTTTGAAAAGGCTCCATCTATTAATTATGAGTATACTTATTTAGCTATTTATCGAAACTGGCTTTAATCTTCAGAGTGTGTTGCTAGCCACTTCGACGTGCAGGTCATCTCACCTGTTTTTTCATTTTTGCTGTTGTTTAAATGTTCAATCCAGGTTCTACATGGTCAGCTATTATGAGCGGAATCACAGAATAGCCGTTGGAGCTCGCCACGGTTCAGTGGCCCTGTACGACAAAAGGCTCCATCTATTAATTATGAGTATACTTATTTAGCTATTTATCGAAACTGGCTTTAATCTTCAGAGTGTGTTGCTAGCCACTTCGACGTGCAGGTCATCTCACCTGTTTTTTCATTTTTGCTGTTGTTTAAATGTTCAATCCAGGTTCTACATGGTCAGCTATTATGAGCGGAATCACAGAATAGCCGTTGGAGCTCGCCACGGTTCAGTGGCCCTGTACGACATTCGGACTGGAAAATGTCAGGTAAATAAATCATCGTGACTTCCTCTCCATAAAGTCCGCAGGTTATTGAAAGCAGTGAGAGACCAGCACTTCACCAGGTGACGTGCTGAGCTGGGGGACATTATGGATAATGCTAAAGGGATCGATAGTTTAATGAAGGACTCAGAGAATACAGAGCCCTACTGTCTTTATTCACTGGGAATGAAGGGCCGCCGCAGACTTGCTCGTCGCAGGGCCCTGAGTAAGGTGGTACTGCTCACAAACCCCTTTGCAATAAATCTTTTCTTCCTTTAAACACAGTTTTCTGATTTTCTTATTCTTATCATGTGTTTTGTGGGGAAAAAATGTGATGATACATTATCATGATTAATGGCTACACGAAAATTCGCTTTCTAAGTAAAATGAGAACTTTAGCAATTTGAGGACAGTATTCTGCTCAGTTCAAGAAAGGCAGGAATCACAGTGGCATTTGGTATGGTTCTGGAAGAAGGAAACCGAGGCTCTGTTTGAAGTGATATATTCCTTTGTATGCTTTGATAACTTCCTGTGCTTTTGTGCAACTTTATTATTGATGGGAAGTTCGTCTGGGTCTTCATCTTGGCCACTCGGTTCTCCAGATGTGCCACTTGGGTAGATGGAGCATGTCTAGCCCCACTCGACGTCGAAGTGATCAGTCTCTTTATCCCAGAGTCACCTTATTGGTTAACTGCAGAAACAAGGCTAGTAGGCTGATCTAGCTAACAAAGCTACCTGATCGTGGTCATTTATAGTGTTCACTGATAAATAATCCCAAGTCGTTATCCCTTGTCTTCCACTGTAGCAATTATCAATGCTGATATATTCAGTCATATTGGAAATTGTATTCAACCATAATAGATTGATATATTCAACTGTATTAGGAATTTTCAGAAGGAATATGACTACATCATATAGCTGAATTTTAAATTGCCTCTTGTGCTTAATAAACTGTTAATTAGTTCCCCAAAAGGTTCTCTGGCAGCTTTCCATAAAATAGATCTAAGAGATGGTAGCAGATTGGCAGTAAAAGTTTCAGGGGTCAGACCAGTTTAGGGGGTATCATTCAGATTTAACACGTTTCTTTATGCAGCCCTTCTCAGAGGCCCTGAGGCGTGAGTGTCCACTGTGGGTTTCCTGTGAGTGTGCACCGTTTGCCACACTGATTAACTATTGAGTTTCTTTTGTGTGATTTTTTTTTTTAAGACATTAACTCTTTGTTGGTGGCTCTATTGCTTTATTCTGAGCTCTCACTTTAAGCAATGAAACCAGTCTGAATACTTGCTTTAAAAATCAAGTTACACGTTGCCTATAATGTTTTCCTCTTGAGAGACAGGGTCTCCAAGCATCAGTTTCAGAATCAGTTGTTAAATATTGGAGTTCAGTTGACCCTGAACATTGCCAGGGTTAGTGACGAAGTGATGCGGTGGTAGTTGTAGAGTCAGTCATGTCCAACTCTTTGTGACCGTATGGATTATCTGTCCAGACTCCTCTGTCCGTGGGTTTCTCCAGGCAAGAATACTGGGGTGGGTAGTATTGCCTTCCCCGTGGAATCTTCTCAACCCAGGGATCAAACCCAGGTCTCCTGCACTGCCGGCAGATTCTTTACCATCTGCGCCACCAGGGAAGCGCCACATGTAACTTACAGTTGACCTTCCATATCCCTGGCTCTGCATCTGGGGATTCAGACAATGCTGGATGGTCCAGAGCTGTGACAAGGACTAGAGACCCAAGTATGAGTGGACCCACGCAGTTCAAGCCCCTGTTGTTCAGGGGCCAACTGTGTATTATTATTAGCCAGCTTGAGAGAAATAAGCCACAAGCATCAACAAGATGAAGACAAAAAAGAAAAGTCGAACAAGGTGATCTTTTCAAGCTTCCTCAAAGTTAAAGCAAGGAAACCATAGAAAGGACAACATTGCCACCGACACAGGGGAGACCGAGGCCTTCATGTCACCCCCAGAGGCGTGAAGGGAGAGCCATGATAAAGAGCTGATGAGGCAGGCGCAGGCTGCCCGGAGCACACGCCTCCTGCTGGTTCCCCTCCTGCGTGGTGGCAGCGCTGACCTTAATCCACATGCAGGAAGCATGAGTACTTTGAATATCTTATTCCTTGTAATAAAATTATTTGAGAAACACTCATCAATCAGTGACATTCTTTCTTAACAAAAATCTGTAGCATGACACATATTTCATTTTATTTCCATGCCTTATTTTACTGCATTTCAGCATTTCAGTGCCCCTATGATATTTTTCTACCTCAGCTTCTCAATTTTGATATCCCAGTTGTCATGAGTGTTGTACGATGGAATAACCTTTACCTTCCAGCGCACTGTGAAAGGGAAGGTTACCCTTTTCTTTCATCTTTCAGTGTATGAAAACAAAGCTAAATCTCTAAAATCAATCTTAACTGCTTTTGCCAGTTACCAGTTTTATCCAGTGACAATGAGCTCTTAAGGGATTCTCTTAATTCCTCCATGGTATTAATGTTGTAGTGTTTGAAATAAGTGAGTCAACAGTTGAAACAGAAAACATGAAAAGGTTACCCTTTCCTCTCATCTTTCAGTGTATGAAAACAAAGCTAAATCTCTAAAATCAATCTTAACTGCTTTTGCCAGTTACCAGTTTTATCCAGTGACAATGAGCTCTTAAGGGATTCTCTTAATTCCTCCATGGTATTAATGTTGTAGTGTTTGAAATAAGTGAGTCAACAGTTGAAACAGAAAACATGAATATAGTTGGCATGTTTAGAAACAGTATTTTAGAGGTGAACCAGAGGACTTGGGATTTTGAACTAGAAATGCAGTCAAATATTTTTTGAATTAGCTGTTGGAGTCAGTGAACAGAGAGAGTGGGACAATTTTACTAATGTTGAGCAAAGACATAAGACATGACATGAAAGATGGAGAAGGGATAATTAGTAAATTCACTGGGCTCAAGGGGTAGATTCCAGTTAGGTAGAAATATAAGGGGCAGCTGCCTGAAAGAGAGCCCCCACTATGGGAAGACGCACCGTGGCCTGTCCAGGATGCCAGAGGCGAGGCAGTGTCCTTGGGCCCAGTGGGAGCACAAGAATGGGAAAAGGGGCACAGTGCCTACAGGGTCCCTGTCGTCCCTAGATGGGCTAGCAAGGGATAGACTCAGAAGGTCAAATGTGTTTCCCTTATCTTTTGGCATTAGCGCCTATCTTTGTTAAAGATCAGTTTTACGACCTCTTCTTCTCAATCTAGTACAGGCGATTATACAAAACTGCACCTAAATATGCATTCAGTCTGGAATATGAACTTTACTCATACTGAGTTTGCAGGCTGTTGCCCAAATCTGCCTGCCACCTGTTGGAGTAAGCAAAACTTTACTGGGACCCAGCCAGGTCGTTTGTTTAAGGATCGTGTGTGGCTGCCGTCACACTGCAGCGGCAGAACGGGGTGTTTGCAGCCAGCAGACTGTATGGTCCACAGAGCCTGAAGCATTTATTGTGTGGCCCTTTCCAGAAGAAATGTGCTGACCTCTGTCTTAGGGAGTCAGAGGAGGAAGAGTTAACGCATTCAACTGAAAAGTGATCTGAAGCAGCATAGGGGCGTCTCAGGTGGTCCAGTGGCTAAGACCCCACTTGCCAATGCAGGAGACATGGGTGTGAGCCCTGCTCTGGGAAGATCCCGCATGCCGTGGGGCAGCGAAGCCTGTCGCTACCGCTCCTGAAGCCCACGTGCTCTGGGGCCTGTGCTCTGCAACAAGAGAAGCCACAGCAGTAAGACCACGCCCCGCAGCTGGGGAGTGGCCCCGCTCGCTGCGGCTAGAGAGCCACGCGCAGCAGTGAAGACACGGGACCGCCAAAAGCGTAAACAAGTAAAAGTGAATTTCAGAATGTGCAGTGTAATTTATCGGGGAAGAACAAAGAGAAACCTGTGTGGCTTAAAGCTGATCTTCATTTCATAACTTGGGAATGTATCTTAACTTTGCTGACTGAAGCTTCCTCACTATATAGTGGTAATAGAAATAATGCCTGTATTTGTGAGAAGGAAGGTAACTTATGTAAAATTCTCAACAAGAAGTATTCAGTAAGTGTTGATTATATTATAGTAAAATAAACTTGGAAATGCATTACATTGCAATGAAATTGCATTAACTGTGGAGAATTTTAAAGATAAACCTAAGACCTCAGAATGTTTGTAGATACATATATATATATGTATGTATGTATATAAAGCAAACATCAGTAAGTGCTTAAAAAATGTTAGTCATCGTAGTTATTTAGTTATTAATTAAATAAGACAAAATCAACCTCAAACTTCTTTTCGCTCTTACTTAAGTGCACATGACTTAGTCCTGGCTTTATCTATTACAGGTTCTGTTTTAAGATTTTGTTACAGTTGTTGCTCTTCATTCCAAGCAGTTTGATTAATCTTAAATGTAGAATGAGTAGACTATCAAACCAGGTATCTAACAAAGTTAAGATTATACTTATTGGTCTGTCCTTAACCAGCCATGTTTAACGATTATTCTTCATCTGTCCTGATTTTTGCGTAGCATTCATCTGTTGTCCTGCTGATATATTTTTTAGTAAACTTCATTCCAAGCAGTTTGATTAATCTTAAATGTAGAATGAGTAGACTATCAAACCAGGTATCTAACAAAGTTAAGATTATACTTATTGGTCTGTCCTTAACCAGCCATGTTTAACGATTATTCTTCATCTGTCCTGATTTTTGCGTAGCATTCATCTGTTGTCCTGCTGATATATTTTTAAGTAATTTTTTGAAATCATGACCAATATTACTTTTCATGTTACTGCTATTTTAAAATTTTTCCGAGTAAAGCTGATATTTAAATATGGTATTCCCAACTGCCAGCATATCTGTTTTTGGCCTGTTTGCATATATTTAAAGTCTTGTATTAATTAGCCCCCACTGAATTTTTTTCGAGGATTTTATTACCGTGTAATTGTCCACATCTGTTTTCCTCAGCATCGTTTTTAAGACACGAAAGATGGGGTTGGTGAGCCAGTCACCTTAGGATTCTTTCCAGTTTCTAATTTGTTGGCATGATTTTCTTTGTAGTTTCTCTTGCTTTCAACAGACATGGCTGTGAACGGTCTCATTCTCTCATTTGCATGTCATTTATTCTTTATCCTTTCATTACTTATCTCTGTTGAAATTCAGTCCAGTTTTTTTCTAAGCTTACTTCTTTATCATACATTACAAGCCTTTTAGATGGCTACTTTTTAACTCAAAAGAAAACTGTAGTTAGGATCTTAAGGGTTGTGGTTTCCTGCTTTTTACTGGGCTTGGAGCTGGCTGAAAGTCTTTAAATTCTGCTTCATCTCTGGGTCTGCTGAGCTGTGGCAGTTCCCTGATGTTAGTTCCTTCCTTCCTTCTCGCTTTCTCTTTCTTCTCTGTCTTCAAGCTTTGAAGCTTCCTGTAACAATTATTTTCTTACAGGAATTATTTTGTTTTCATTGACAATAATGACCTACTGATGCCTGGCCAGTCAAAATGAGTAATTTCTATAATTTTCTTGTGGCCCTCCGCCCCCCGCCGAAAAGTCCAAATATAATTCTTGAATGATTAGCCTTTTCATGAGAACTACAGAAAGGAAGATACATATGTAGCTGGTGAAGGAGCAAATCAACCTCTCTTTTTCTCTGGAAAGTGAATGAAATTTATTGACTATCTCTTCAGATTATAAATGTAATTCACACTCATTATAAAATAACCTCAAGCAATAACAAAATATTTAAAGTGGAAAGTTAAAGTCCACTGTAACTGTCCCTTGGCGCTGATTCCTGTTTAGCTATTTATTGGAAACACTTTGAGTCTTGTTTCTGAGATATACAAGTAATAGTATTCTTTCCCTCTTCCCCAGTAATTGAAGGGGTTCCTGCAAGCTGTTTTTACCTACTCACTCTGAGTCCATATATCTGATTCAATAACAGCAAGTGGTGCCTACTATCAGTGAGCAAGTGTGGCTCCTGCCCTCAGGGAGCTTCTATTCAGTGAGGAGATGAAGGAAGCTGCAGGAGACAGTGTCCGGGAGGGACGATAATAGGAGGAGTGACCGGCTGCCTGCCGTGGGCGCTCGGTGAGCATGCGGAGGGCGCTCATTTAACCCAAGACTGTGTGAGCCTCCAAGAAGAGCATTGTGGGGACAAGGAGCGATTAGGACGACGCCTGAGGTGGGAACACCACTGGAAATGTGGGGGAGCAGAAAAAAGACAACTGTAAAGCGCATTCATTTTGTTAGCAAGCGGAAGAGAGATCTGAGGTGGAGTTTGCTAGGAAGGCAGGACGGATCACGAAGGCCAGGGTGGGGATCTCAGATCTTAGTTCAGTGTGACAGGCTGCCATTAGAGAATTTCATGCCAGGAAATTATATGATGTTATATGGGTTTTTTTTGCATTTTTCTTCTTGTAATTGGTTTCTAGTTTCATAACTTCATGGTCAGAAATATTTGATGTTTTTAGCAATTATTTTTTTCTTGCATTGCTTTTAGAAGGCATTTGTTACTTTATTTCAAACGTTGAAATCACAATAGACACAGTATTCTGCAGCAAAAAAAAAAAAAAATCTTAATAGTACATCATAGCTAAACTTCCTGGTCAAACACCATTGTTCTAACATGTTCTTTACAAAATATAAAATACATTATAAAGCTACTATTCTGTTGATGAACTCTTCAGATTAAGTCCTGCTCTGGACTCATACAAACACAGCTGCAGTGGGCATCTTTATACCCTGGTGCTTCTTTCTGTAGGCTAGATCCTAAAAAGAGGAACTGGTTTGATCCATTTTTATTTGAAAGGATTAATGGCCGATGAGCTGAAACTCGTTGCAAGAGCAATGGAGAAATGCAGGCACGTACGGGGTATGCTTTGGAAGCAGAGCCAGCAGGTCTCAATGATTGTTCAGATGTTGGGTGCAGGGTTGGGGGATTCCGGGCGAGGCAGTGGCGAGAGAAACGAAGGGCTCAAGGGTGACTCATAGATTTGAGTCTTGAGCAACCAGATAGATTGTGGTGCCCTTAACAGCTGAGAGGAAAAACGGGCTACCTATGGGGTGAAGGTCAGGATTTTAGGTTCTGGGCATGCGAAGTTTGCAGGGTTGCTTTAGCCTGTTTGAATGACTACATCCTATTCTAGTACACAGGTGGGGGATTCCTTAGCCGATCTCTGTCAGTGAACAGTTAAGCCCCCTCCCCCTCAGTTTTCACCATTTTCAGCAGTGCTGCGTTACATAGTCTCACTTCCGTAACGTTTTACGTCTGTCTGATTTTCTTAGGGCTGTTCCTGAATGCATAGTGCTAAAGGTTTGTGTGTGTGATCACCAAAATGCTTTGAAACTACTTTCTCATAGTTCCGTGGGCACTAGCTTTTCCACACTCTGCCTAATATTCCTATGAATAAAGGAATTACTCTTTTTTAAAAGCCGGCCTATCTGTTTATGGCTGCACGGGGCCTTCACTGCTGCGCGTGGGCTGCGCCCTGGCTGCGGCGCGTGGGCTTCTCATCGCCGCGGCGGCAGGCAGGGGCTGCGCCCTGGCTGCGGCGCGTGGGCTCTCTCTGGCTGCGGCAGGCAGGGGCTGCGCCCTGGCTGCGGCGCGTGGGCTCTCTCTGGCTGCGGCGGGCAGGGGCTGCGCCCTGGCTGCGGCGCGTGGGCTCTCTCTGGCTGCGGCGGGCAGGGGCTGCGCCCTGGCTGCGGCGCGTGGGCTCTCTCTGGCTGCGGCGGGCAGGGGCTGCGCCCTGGCTGCGGCGCGTGGGCTCTCTCTGGCTGCGGCGGGCAGGGGCTGCGCCCTGGCTGCGGCGCGTGGGCTCTCTCTGGCTGCGGCGGGCAGGGGCTGCGCCCTGGCTGCGGCGCGTGGGCTCTCTCTGGCTGCGGCGGGCAGGGGCTGCGCCCTGGCTGCGGCGCGTGGGCTCTCTCTGGCTGCGGCGGGCAGGGGCTGCGCCCTGGCTGCGGCGCGTGGGCTCTCTCTGGCTGCGGCGGGCAGGGGCTGCGCCCTGGCTGCGGCGCGTGGGCTCTCTCTGGCTGCGGCGGGCAGGGGCTGCGCCCTGGCTGCGGCGCGTGGGCTCTCTCTGGCTGCGGCGGGCAGGGGCTGCGCCCTGGCTGCGGCGCGTGGGCTCTCTCTGGCTGCGGCGGGCAGGGGCTGCGCCCTGGCTGCGGCGCGTGGGCTCTCTCTGGCTGCGGCGGGCAGGGGCTGCGCCCTGGCTGCGGCGCGTGGGCTCTCTCTGGCTGCGGCGGGCAGGGGCTGCGCCCTGGCTGCGGCGCGTGGGCTCTCTCTGGCTGCGGCGGGCAGGGGCTGCGCCCTGGCTGCGGCGCGTGGGCTCTCTCTGGCTGCGGCGGGCAGGGGCTGCGCCCTGGCTGTGGCGCGTGGGTTTCCCATCACCGCGGCGGCGCTCATGCGCAGCACAGGCCCCAGAGCACGGGCTCAGCAGCTTGGCACGCGGGCTCTGGCTGCTCCGTGGCACGTGGAATCCTCCCAGACCAGGGGTCGAGCCTGTGCCCCCCGTCGTTGGCAGGCGGATTCTTATGTATCGTACCACCAGGGACGTCCACAGGAGGACTCGTGAACTGCAGTCATTTCTCATAAAGAAATGAAGTTCCACAGCTGGCCTCGTTTTATTTATAAAAAATAAAAATAATTTAATGATAACTCTTCTCTGTATCAGATACTGAATTATGTGCAAGGGATAAAGATAAATAAATATAAACTGTTTCTTATAAAATCCCTCCAAGGAATTTATACTCTGGACTGTACTTCAGGGGATCTTCCCAACCCAGGGGTTGAACCCTGGTCTCCTGCTTTGCAGGCAGATTCTTCACTGCCTGAGTCACTAGGGAAGCCCTAATTTTCTTCAGTGCACTGAATTCTGGCAAGCACGCTAAGGGTGGCACATATTACAAGGAAGCTGACGTTTAGGCTCGACGGCCGTGTCAGCAAACACACATATGAATAGAAGTCTGGAGAACAATGTCTTTTTCTCTCTAAAAATAACAAAGATTTTACTTCTCGTTAGGAGGAGCAATGCCCTTAGGGGTTTGGTGGACAGTAAGACTGATGTTTCTTCATGGCAGAGTTTTGAAGCTTCAGGCGCAGTTTTCACTGAGCAGAAGTCTATAAGGCTTACACATCAGGGCACTTACGTGATGACTGCAAAGACCGCAGCGCGAACTGACTGCAGTGCCTAGTCAGGCCGACGTTTAGGCGTTTTTTCCTGTTCTTTTCAGCAGCTGCTTTTATGGCAGGTGTTTCCTATGACATTCAGCAGCAACAACCAGAACCGCGGCATCAGGGATGGTAATAAGATGAATGGTTGAGGAAGACAGTGGTTTTCTGACGCCCTGTTGAAGAATCACCCAACAAGCTTTCGTGTTAAAGATGAAGTGCTATTTAGAGAAGAACCTCTAGGAAGAGAAACAGATATGCAGAACAGTGCTTGCAATTAGACCATCATTTACCCTGAAAGTTTAAAATGTTTTAAAGAATTATTTTAACGGCGCGCATACAGGTGTTCTGTTCTGTTGTCTCTCTGCCTCCTCACTCACTGAATGTTTCTGAAGTCCATGTTGCACTTTGAGTGGTAATATATCAGATTTTGTGCCGAGGAAAAAAATTAATTATTGGTAATATCTGTAGTTGGAAATATGTGAAACAGTTTGTTTCCAAACACAACAGTTATTACAGGCATTTCAACATCTTTTTAAAAACATTGATTCCCCAAATTCACATTTTATCTACATTTCTCAATGCCATTTAATTTCCTTCCTAGCCTTTTTATTTTTCCTATCAGTATGTAAAAAATGAGAATATTGACATGTGTCTATAAAGAGATATATTTATAGATTCTATATATACTTAGTCCAGAAAATTCAAAAACACAAGATAGAGAATCACGGTGCCCTGAATTTATTTTGGATTCAGTACCTTGTATTCTTTATTTCCACTCTTGATTTATAAAAGACTTAAAATCTGGTATATTTGCTCAGTCATGTCTGACGCTTTGTGACCCCATGGACTGTAGCCCACCAGGCTCCTCTGTCCATGGGATTCTCCAGGCAAGAATACTGGAGTGGGTGGCCATTCCCTTCTCCAGGGGATCTTCCCCACCCAGGGACTGAACCTGGGTCTCCTACACTGCAGATTCTTTACTGTCTGAGCCACCAGGGAAGCCCAGTTTAGGCACAGAGGGGAGTTTTTAAATAAAGGAACTATGGAGCTTTGGAAAAGATTTGATATTTAGGATATTTTATTTGCAAAGCAGCAGAAGGCATGAAAGAGACTTTAGATCTAGTATTTCATGTAACAAAACATCTAGAGGCGGCTGGTAATGTGAGCAGTCAGTGGTGTGGTGAAGGACCATCCCTTCTTCACCGTGTTCAGAGCATCGGTCTCTTTGGCTAGACCACTTCAGGGTACAAGATATTGCCACAGCACCAGCAACCTGTGCAGAGGATACCATCCAGAGGCAAAAAGGCCATCTGAGAAACCTGTTCTCACGTCTCAGTTGGCCAAGATTGCATCACATACCCATTTTTAAACCTGTTGCTGGCAAAGAGTATGAAATTATGATGGGCTACTGGCAGTTCAGTCCTGAGATGAAGGCTGTCACCTTTATTGAACACAAGACCTTGGCTTGAGGAAGGCAACCAACATTTCCTCCCCAAGGGAATTTGGTGATCTGGCCCTTGGAGAGATGTAAGATGTGATAAGCAGGAAGGGAGGTTGATGAGATCTGGGTTTGGGGCCTGCTCTTCCACCTACTGTCTTTGACGCCTGGAAATGATGGGCATAATGTTAGGCCCTTATAAAGATTAATTAAACTAACATAAGACATTTAATTTCATGACTATTACAGTCTCAGTAAATGGTAGTGGTGGGTTGATTCATGGTCGTCTTTAATATCCAATTGTGAGTTTCTGAATTTGAAAGAGTCTTTTTGATGTAAGAACAAAACTCTTAATGGGACTCTGTTCCAGCAAAGGAGACTGATAGTAACACTACTTTAGAAGAACCTGCTTTCCCTTTTCTTGGAACAGAAACAGTGAACTGGAATGCTGACGTACTGGACAAGGCTCACGAGATCCGGCTGTGGTCCCTTGCCATGTTCCGTCCGAGGCTGAGGGCCCCTTCCCTTCATCTCCCGAGATGGAGAGGCCTGCCCTTGATTACTCTCACTGTCCCTGTTCCCTCCCAGCCTGACTGAGCTTGTGCTCCAGCCTCAGGGCTGTTAAGCCTCAGAGCTGTTAAGCAGATGCACTTGAAGACAGAGTAGACCCTTAGAAGTAATGTGCACTTACTCCTCTGAATGTTTTGACTGTTTAAGTAATTCTGCTCTTCCCTAAAGTTACATCTTAATCGAGACTATTCATTAATGCAGTGAGAGGCGCTGGAAGCATAGTTTATTTTCAGACAAATGTCAAGAGTAAGAAAACGTCTGTATAATGCGCACAATACCGAATTCAATGCTTTTTTCTCATATATGAGGGCAGCCCTTTGTAGCCATAAGAAAGCCAGCTGCCGTAAGCCTCTTGAGTTTCTCTGGGCGAACATTCTGGCATATGGCACCATTACTCTATTGCTGTAATGTATGTAAATATGTTGCCAGACATGAATTAAAACTATTGTAAATCTACAAGGATACAGCCGTAACTCACACAGATTTATTACCTGTAGACATGTATATCAGGCCTCTGGAATTACAGCTTCTACTGTAGACAGAGGTTAAAGAAGAAGGTAACAACTTACATGCCATTATACACTTCCAGCAATTTGTCACTCATCGGTAGTGGTGTGAATACAAAATACAGTAGGTGGGCCGTCTTTCACACAACACAGTCTGACTGGCAAATTTCAGGAAGAAAGCTAGACAGAAGATCACCAAGCGAGGAGTCAGAAGACTTAGTCTGAGACCCAGTAAGTTCATTTCTTAAATTCTGTGAGCCTAAGTTTACTAGGTATAAGACTGGTTTTTGAAAAACCTGTTAATTCTACCCCCAAACAGCTTGCATGTTTTTTGTCAGTTAGCCGTTCTTTCATTCATTAACTGAATAAGCATTTACTGCGTGCCTACTGTGTATCAGTTCAGTTCGTCACTCAGTCATGTCCGACTCTCTGTGACCCCATGGAGAGCAGCACGCCAGGCCTCCCTATCCATCACCAGCTCCCAGAGCTTGCTCAGACTCATGCCCATCGAGTTGTTGATGCCATCTAACCATCTCATCCTCTATCATCTGATTCTCCTGCCTTCAATTTTTCCCATCATCAGGGTCTTTTCCAATGAGTCAGTTCTTCACATGAGGTGGCCAAAATATTGGAGTTTAAGCATCAGTTCTTCCAGTGAATATTCAGGACTGATTTCCTTTAGGATGGACTGGTTGGATCTCCTTGCAGTCCCACGGACTCTCAAGAGTCTCCTCCAACAACACACTTCAGGGGCATCAATTCTTCGGCACTCAGCTTTCTTTATAGTTCAACTGTCACATCCATATATGACTACTGGACAAACCATAGCTTTGACTAGACAGATCTTTGTTGGCAAAGTAATATCTCTGCTTTTTAATATGCAGTCTAGGTAGGTTATAGCATTTCTTCCAAGGAGCAAGCATCTTTTAATTTCATGGCTGCAGTCACCATCTGCAGTGATTTTGGAGCCCAAGAAAATAAAGTCTGTCACTGTTTCCATTTTTTCCCATCTATTTGCCATGAAGTGATGGGACTGGATGCCATGATCTTAGTTTTCTGAATGTTGAGTTTTAAGCCAATTTCTTCACTCTCCTCTTTCACTTTCATCAAGAGGCTCTTTAGTTCTTCTTCACTTTCTGCCATAAGAGGTTATTGATATTTCTCCTGTCAATCTTGATTCCAGCTTGTACTTTGTCCAGCCTGGCATTTTGCATGATGTACTCTGCATATAAGTTAAATAACCAGGGTGACAATATACAGCCTTGACGTACTCTTTTCCCAATTTGGAACCAGTCTGTTGTTCCATGTCCATTCTGACTATTGCTTGTTGACCTGCATATAGATTTCTCAGGAGGCAGGTCAGGTGGTCTGGTATTCCCATCTCTTCCAGAGTTTTCCACAGTTTCTTGTGATTCATGCAGTCAAAGGCTTTAGAGTAGTCAGTGGAGCAAAAGTAGGTGTTTTTCTGGAACTCTCTTGCTTTTTTGATGATCCAACTGATGTTGGCAATTTGATCTCAGGTTCCTCTGCCTTTTCTAAATCCAGCTTGAACATCTGGATGTTTATGGTTCACATACTGTTGAAGCCTGACTTGGAGAGTGTTGAGCATTACTTTACTAGCGTGTGAGATGAGTGCAATTGTGTGGTAGTTTGAGCATTCTTTGGCATTGCCTTTTTTGGTACTGGAATGAAAATTGACCTTTTCCAGTCCTGTGGCCACTGCTGAGTTTTCCAAATTTGCTGGCACATTGAGTGCAACACTTTCACAGCATCATCTTTTAGGATTTGGAATAGTTCAACTGGAATTCCATCACCTCCACTAGCTTTGTTCGTAGTGATGCTTCCTAAGCCCCACTTGACTTCACATTTCAGAATGTCTGGCTCTAGGTGAGTGATCACACTATCGTGGTTATCTGGGTCATGAAGATCTTTTTTGTATAGTTCTTCGGTGTATTCTTGCCACCTCTTCTTAATATCTTCTGCTTCTGTTAGATCCATACCATTTCTGTCCTTTTTTTGTACCCATCTTTGCGTGAAATGTTCCCTTGGTATCTCTGATTTTCTTGAAGAGATTTTTAGTGTTTCCCATTCTGTTGTTTTCCTCTATTTCTTTGCATTGATCATTGAGAATGGCTTTCTTGTCTCTCCATGCTGTTCTTTAGAACTCTGCATTCAAATGGGTATATATTTCCTTTTCTCCTTTGCCTTTAGCATCTCTTCTTTTCTCAGCTATTTGTAAGGACTTTTTGTACTTCTTTTTCTTGGAAATGGTCTTGATCCCTGTCTCCTGTACAATGTCATGAACCTCCATCCATAGTTCTTCAGGCACTCTCTCAGATCTAATCCCTTGAATCTATCTCTCACTTCTATGTATAATCATAAGGGATTTGATTTAGGTTATACCTGAATGGTCTAGTGGTTTCCCCCACTTTCTTCAATTTCAGCCTGAATTTGGCCATAAGGAGTTCATGATCTAAGCCACAGTCAGCTCCCGGTCTTGTTTCTGCTGACTGTGTAGACTTTCTCCATCTTTGGCTGCAAAAAATATAATCAGTCTGATTTCGGTATTGACCATCTGGTGATGTCCATGTGTAGAGTCTTCTCTTGTGTTGTTGGAAGAGGGTGTTTGCTACGACCAGTGCTTTCTCTTGGCAAAACTCTTGTTAGCCTTTGACGTGCTTCATTTTGTACTCCAAGACCAAATTTACCTGTTACTCCAGGTGTTTCTTGACTTCCTACTTTTGCATTCCAGTCCCCTATAAAGAAAAGGACATCTTTTTTTGGTGTTAGTTCTAAAAGGTCTTGTAGGTCTTCATAGAACCGTTCAGCCTCAGCTTCTTCAGCATTACTGGTTGGGACATAGACTTGGATTACCGTGATATTGAATGGTTTGCCTTGGAAACGAACAGAGATCATTCTGATGTTTTTGAGATTGCATCCAGGTACTGCATTTTGGACTCTTTTGTTGACCATGATGGCTACTCCATTTCTTCCAAAGGATTCTTGCCCACCATAGTAGATATAACAGTCATCTGAGTTAAATTCACCCATTCCAGTCCATTTTAGTTCACTGATTCCTAGAATGTCGATGTTCACTCTTGCCATCTTATTTGACCACTTTTAATTTGCTTGCTTCATGGACCTAACATTCCAGGTTCCTATGCAATATTGCTCTTTATAGCATCGGACTTTACTTACATCAACAGTCACATCCACAACTGGGTGTTGTTTTTGCTTTTGTATTACTGTATATCAGGTCCACACTATTTTTTAGGCTGAAAGAAATTTTTATTTCTAAGGCTAGAAAGATGAGGTATTTTACAGAAGGATATTAAAGGGCTTTGAAAATTGCAAATTTCATACAAGGGGAAATAATTATTACTTGTAATACTAAGCCAGTAATTTTTGCAGGATAATATATTAATATTTGTGTTTAGTTCTCCATGGATGGGTCTATCTCTCTACAAGTTCCTTTTATAGAAAATCACTGGGCATTTAGGGCTTCCCTAGTGACTCAGTGGAAAGAATCCACCTTCCAGTGCAGGAGATGCAGGTTTGAGCCCTAATCCAGGAAGATCCCTTGGAGAAGGAAATGGCAAACCACTCCAGTATTCTTGCCTGGAAAATTCCATGCACAAAGGAGCCTGGAGGGCTACAGTCCCTAGGGTCGCAAAGAGTTGGACACAACGGCTGAACAACAACAACAACAAACTGGGCATTGAATGTTGTTCTTTCCAAATGAGGCTACATGTCAGAATTGTGTAGAAAATTTCAAAAGAGATTGCTCCTGCCTCAGCCCTTCTGAATTAGAATCTCTGAGGAAATGACCCAGATTTTAATAAGGTACTTCCAGGTAATTCTCAGGCAAATTGGAGTTGAGAAACTGGGTTTACCAAACAAAAGAACAGATTATCTGAGAGATAGACAGTTTGAATTTAAGTCCCCATGGTTTAGAAAATCAAATGATTTTTACATAAGGAAAAACAGTTTGCATTAGCTCTAGAATCATATAGACTAAAATGGAGCCTTAAGATGAGTGGAAGTTGATCAGGGCTGGGGGTGTGGGGAATGACCATTGAGGAAGCAGTACAGAGACGTGGAGGAAAGGTTTAGGGGAGAAAACCCATTGTCACCCCCACTGCCACAGAGTTCTTTCCTTTATACATTACTCACATGTATAACTATTTGTAGGTATTTGTAATCATAGTCTATACAACACTAGATCTGCTTTGAAATATTGCATAAAATCATAAACTTTTAGTTTACAAGGTCTTAGTTATTCCTTTCTATGCAGAAATTTCTCTGACTGTGCTGAGCTGAGTTGAGGCCAGAATACCCAGATTTTCATACTGCACTTGAGAATTTTCCTTGTTATGTTCACCCATCCTAACAGAGCTTTAAGGAACTACTGTTGAGTATACATTCAGCCTCCTTTTCTCTCCAGAGTCCCCTTTCTGATGACTTTTCTTCAAATTGCAACAGGAGGAGGGTATCTCTGCCAGATAAAATCATTAACAGGAAAGTTGCTTATGGAAGTCCCCTGTGTCTTGTTAATCCGTTCTAGCTTTGTCCCTAATCAGGAGTTTTCTCCATTACTCAGATCCAGTGAACAATTCAAGATTTCGCTCTGTCTGGATCTCTCTCACAATATGGTAGGGTCTTTTGTCTTGCTACAGCATCTGTTCAGATTATTTATTAAGTTAATAAATTTCAAGTATTTGCTGTGTACCAGCTCCTACATTAGTGCTCAGTTCAGTTCAGTCACTCAATTGTGTCCAGCTCTTTGCGACCGCATGGGCTGTAGCACAGCAGGCCTCCCTGCCCATCACCAACTCCTGGAGTTTACTCAGACTCAGGTCCATCATGTCAGTGATGCCATCCAACCATTTCATCCTCTGTTGTCCCCTTCTCCTCCCGCCTTCAATCTTTCCCAGCATCAATGTCTTTTCAGATGAGTCAGTTCTTTGCATTAGGTAGCCAAAATATTGGAGTTTGAGCTTTAGCATCAGTCCTTCCAATGAATATTCAGGACTGATTTCCTTTAGGATGGACTGGTTGGATCTCCTTGCAGTCCAAGGGACTCTCAAGAGTCTTCTCCAACACCACAGTTCAAAAGCATCAATTCTTTGGTGCTCATGTTTCTTTATAGTCCACCTCTCACATCCATACATGACTACTGGAAAAACCATAGCTTTGTCTAGAAGGACTTTTGTTGGCAAAGGAATGTCTCTGCTTTTTAATATGCAGTCTAGGCTGGTCATAGCTTTTCTTCCAAGGAGCAAGTGTCTTTTAATTTCATGGTTGCAGTCACCATCTGTTGTGATTTTGGAGCCCAAAAAAGTAATCTCTAATTGTTTCCATTGTTTCCCCATCTATTTGCCATGAAGTGATGGGAGCAGATGCCATGATCTTAGTTTTCTGAATGCTGAGTTTTAAGCCAAATTTTTCACTCTCCTCTTTCACTTTCATCAAGAGGCTCTTTTGTTCCTCTTCGCTTTCTACCATAATGGTGGTGTCATCTGCATGTCTGAGGTTATTGATATTTCTCCTGGCAGTCTTGATTCCAGCTTGTGTTTCATCCAGCCTTGCATTTCTCATGATGTACTCTGTATATAAGTTAAATAAGCAGTGCCAGAAGCCAGCATGAGGAATTCCACCTGTGACAAGGTCATGCGCCAGAGCTCTGATGGCAAGGCTAAATCAGACCTCAGGTTTTCCCCCTGGTATTTCCTGAGCATGTACCCCCCAAAATAAGAATCTGCCTGCTTTTCCACTCTTCTGACACACTTAGAAAAAAGTCAACTCAGGGCTTTAGTCTTCTGCATTTGAAAGGGATGTTTCAGTTAAACCCCCTCTGATAGCTCTCTAGCTTGCCTAACAGGTTCCCCCAGACCTCTTACAGCTTGTGAATTGCTTACAGCCCCCCAACCTCGAGAGGCACAAAGCTTAAAAGCATCTTAAAGATACAGAGCCTTTTCTAAGAGCTAAAAATCATATTGGTGACAGGGTTTTCACTGTTGACTCAATGATTGCTGCCAGGCCTCCATATTCTTTATCTTTTAGGCACCTGGGAGGATGTTAATCAATGTAAACAGGATATGGAAAAAGATCTATAGTAGTTTTGATGTTAGCAACACTAGACTTTTGAGTTAATTATTTTTCTTTTGTTATAAATCACTGTACTCCTTTTACTTGTTATAAGTTGCTATATCTTTGCTATGTAAGAATGTAACTTTATTTAGTGCTTTCTGAGAGTGGCACCAGACTTTGGGAAGATCAACACAAATAAGCCTTCTGGTTAACAAACCCTTATCAGAAAAAGGCTGTAAAATGTTAATTGGCCCTTTTGGCCAGAAGATGATGTAAATTACCTAAGACTTGTGTATACAACTAGGTATGCAGAGAGAAAAGCCTGGTTTTGATAAGAGTCTGGGCTGCTAACGCTGAATAACTTTGTATTACCCATTGATCTCTATGTACAATCAAAAAGGTATAAAAGGGGCTAGTCATTGGAAGGGCTGGTTTCCCTCGTGTCTCCTCTTTACTCTAATTTCAGGCTGAATTCCCATCTGAGGTGTGGAGGTTCGCCATGTCTACTTACTTGTCCTGGCTTCTAAGATCCGTAAGAGAGAGAGAGCCGAAGCAGGGCACTCCCCGATATTTAAACGGACGCCAGTGGTCTAACGTACATGGTGCAAGTTCCTTGTCTGGAACTTTATTGATTTTCCACGTAAACCAAGTTATTTAGCCTCTTTTCTCCACTTAATTTTCCTACTACACTATTCCTTCTTAATCTAATCTTATATTAATTAATAAATAAGTTTTTTTCCTCACCTATCCATCTCCCCTTTGAATCACCCTGGATCCACCGGGGCTGGATCCCGGCAAAGCAGGGCAACAGTATACAGCCTTGATGTACTCATTTCTCGATTTGGAACCAGTCTGTTGTTCCATGTCCAGTTCTAACTGTTGCTTCCTGACCTGCATACAGATTTCTCAGGAGGCAGGTCAGGTGGTCTGGTATTCCCATCTCTTCCAGAGTTTTCCACAGTTTGTTGTGATTCACGCAGTCAAAGGCTTTAGAGTAGTCAGTGGAGCAAAAGTAGATGTTTTTCTGGAACTCTCTTGCTTTTTCCATGATCCAGTGGATGTTGGCAATTTGATCTCTGGTTCCTCTGCCTTTTTTAAATACAGCTTGAACATCTGGACATTCACAATTCACATACTGTTGAAGCCTGGCCTGGAGAATTTTGAGTGTTACTTTGCTAGCATGTGAGATGAGTGCAGTTGTGTGGCAGTTTGAACATTCTTTGGCATTGCCCTTCTTTGGGATTGGAATGAAAACTGACCTTTTCCAGTCCTGTGGCCACTGCTGAGTTTTCCAAATGTGCTGACATGGTGAGTGCAGCACTTTCACAGCATCATCTTTTAGGATTTGAAATAGTTCAACTGGAACTCTATCACCTCCACTAGCTTTGTTTGTAGTGATGCTTTCTAAGGCCCACTTGACTTCGCATTCCAGGATGTTCGTGCTACTCACTGCTGAAATAATATATTTCTGTTTAATGCCTATGAGGAAATGTATGCTTCCTCCAGAGACATGCTAGAGCTGCCTTTCTTTTCCAAGTTGTGAGTCCAGTGATATTCCCAGAATGTGAGACACTTACATATTTAAGGAAAATTCTAAGCATTTAGTTTGTCAGTGTGTCCTTAATAATATACTAGAAAAAGTTAAGCACCAAAGAGAGACTTCATAGCAAAGCGGCGAGAGGCACAACTGGAGAGGTGGGCTGCGGCTAGGTCACAGAGGCCCCTGAGCTATGGTGAGAAAGCTTGATATTATCCTTAATGCAGTGGGAAACTATTGAGGGTTCTAAATTAGAGGCTTGATCAGACTGACCTGTGTATGGAGAATGGATTGAAGGAAGACAAAAGTGGAAATAGGAAGACCAGTTAGTGACAAGGCTCTTCCAAAAGTATTCCAGGTGAGAGAGAAATGGACTGATTTGAGATGAATTTGAAGATAAAACTGAACTTGTGATGAATCTAGCATGGTTATTGAAAGAATGAGATGCTAAGGATAATTCTCGAGTTTTTGATGTGAGCAACTGATTAGATGGGAAGTACTGAGAGTGGAACAGATTTCCTGAATGAGTGTGGTGGAGAATTAATCACTTAGTTTTCGATGTTAACTTTGAGATGCCTGTGAACACTCATATGGCACTGTCAAATATGAAACTGCTGCTTGTCTCTAGCGATGATCATTTAGACATCATTGGCCTGTTAATGTCTTCAGAGCCGTAACAGTGGATGAGTATATGGTAAGAAGAGAAAGGGGTGAAGGGGTGAGGACAGATCCCTTAAAAAGTTCCACATTTAGAGATGAGATGAGAGACACATTCACAGAAATAAGAGACTGGATGGTTTGGAGCCATGAAGAAAATCAGAAGACCGTGGGTAACAAAGGGGAGGATGTCTCATGAAAGAAGTGCTGCCAAAAGGTCAAGAAAGATAAAAATTAAGAGAAGCCCATCAGATCTGGCAGCCGCAGAGCAGGCAGACTTGTGTATACCATTCCTTAATGAGAGAGAAAGGAGAGGCGACTAGGTATAAATGTGGTCTCAAGAGAGTTGCTTTTTCAAAATATATTTTTAAATAATTTATTTTAGTATATTTAAAAATGTATTTTAAAATAATATGTAGGATATTTGACCCCCACAGGGTGAACACCTGACGCAAGAGTTTACCCAAGTAGATTCAGCAGTACACAGGGGTTTAAAATGAATATGAAGGATGCTGTTTGGGATTGGCCGTGAAGAAGACTCCTACATGTTGTCTGTGTACTGAAATGTGGTGACACTGTTATTCTGAGCCATTATAATATCAATTCAGTGCCAACTCAAAGAATTCCAGCAGCATTCTGTCTGTGCTAATTAGAGTAATGCAGGGGTCATCAAGAGAGATCTTTGAAATCACAACCTAAGACGAAAAGCAATGCCTTCATTCCTGACTTTAATAAGTCACTTAACCAGGGATTTCAAAAATATGTATTACTTGCAAATCTGTTGGATTTCAGAAGCACTCAGCTTCTAAATATTCTTAAATGAAATTATTCAATAATCCAGTACTTCCAGGATTAAAGGACATATCCCAGAGCACTATTTGGCTATCTGTGCATCATATATATTTGACTCATCAACTATATTTATATTGGGTACAGATATATCCTGGCCAAAGCATTCTTTTCATGTTACCAAGAAGGAAGTATCAGTTTTGATGAGCACTGTTTTTAGAGGCTTTCTCTTCATTTTCTCAGGACAAGACAGAAGTTTGCATTCGGTTTGCATAAGAAATTATTCAATAATCCAGTACTTCCAGGATTAAAGGACATATCCCAGAGCACTATTTGGCTATCTGTGCATCATATATATTTGACTCATCAACTATATTTATATTGGGTACAGATATATCCTGGCCAAAGCATTCTTTTCATGTTACCAAGAAGGAAGTATCAGTTTTGATGAGCACTGTTTTTAGAGGCTTTCTCTTCATTTTCTCAGGACAAGACAGAAGTTTGCATTCGGTTTGCATATCTGAATTTCCATTAAGGAAATGCAACTGGCCTCATGGCTTGAAACTATTTTCCTGTCATTTGGCCCTTTCACTGAAGAAAGCATTCCTCGGGTCTTTCACTTTTTCCATAAAGCAAATAGAGAGCTGCTTACAACAGCCTTTGTCTGGCTTTGGCATTGATTTTAAATCACCTGGATTGATCATGTGGTTATGGGACGTTAAAAAATCCCACCAAACACCAAAGCCTCTAAACACAATTAGAATCGAGGGGTTTTAATCTGTGAGCCGTGTGTCCATAGGAGTACATTTTAAATTATCCTCAACTGCTGCTCATGTTTGGTGGGAAAAAGCACTACCCTGATGTATAGCGTCTGGGGCTGTGGGGATGCTCTCTGAGCACATAAGAAATGTTCCTAATTTTCAAAACGAGGGAGCATCTGAAATCTTTGTCTCTGAGTGTCTCGCTGCCTCCACAGTTGCCTCAGCCAATAGGAGAGAGGTGCAGAGCAGCCAGCTGTCCAGTCACACACCCGGCAGTCGCTGGACAACAGCAGGACTTAGGCAAGCTGATCCCAACCGGATTTGACAAAGAGGTGGAAGGTCTAAAATTAAATAGGTCAACACAGATTCTCGAATAATAGGTGTATGAGAAGGGACAATGAGGGATCCCATAGGAAAACCGCTTTTTAAAGACCGCTGATATTATTGCCTTTCATTTCAGATCTCCTATTATCGGTGGCATCTAAGTCTGACCCATCTTATTTGGTGATGAAAGACAGTTTCTATTTTCATCAGTTACTCTTTAGATTATTTCCATAAGGTTGACGTTTTCATGAAATAAGTATTTATAAAGGGTCTTAACTATTTTCAGAAGCAGGCTTCTTTCTTAAAGGCAGATGCTTGGCTGAGGCTTGCTGTGGCACTTCAATTTTGTTGTCATGGTGACCAGATAATATAACTTTTCAAAAATGGAAATCTGCTTTTAACCATGTTGTACCAACCTACTAGTCTTAAATGCTTAGTTCATAGCAGACAGTTTCTACTCAGTTTCTTCCCTAGGTAACCTTTGAGTTCAATTTAAAGACATCAGGTTTCAATAATTACACACACACAGAAAACTCCCTTAGGTCTCCTAATCATACAACATAGTAAGCACCAACAAAAGAATTGTGGTTTTTGAATTCATGTTCTTTCTAGTTAAACAACTTGTGTTGCCAAAATAATGTTAATTTTGGAGCATTCTTGCTAAACAGTATAGTAGTATTTTCCTTAGTACCTGTAACTAATTGTCAGTGAA